>JAGFNQ010000774.1:263619-301538 GCA_024364735.1 Boesenbergia rotunda
CGAAGTGCCCGAAGATGTTTGAACAGCCTACAAAGGATTCACCACTCCTTGCGAGGAGATGTATACCCAGGCCTATCGTCGGATTGTTACTCAAAGCCTCTGGCCAGAGCATTCATGTTTAGAGTGCGAGTCTCTAAAATAACATGAGAGTAATTAGAAATCCAAAGGACGAGAAAGATATTACTTGGGCTAGGTGTGACGTAGTCAGTCTAGTGGGGACGACACCAAATAGACCATGTCCTGAACCAAGTGGGTATAAGGTGGTGAAGGGAATGAGGCACGATCATTAGAGCTGTTGAAGGTTTCAGAATTACTTCTGAGGTCAACCGTTGATCTTTCGATTAATTGGGGGTATGATGTACTACTAGGTGCCACTCATGATCGTTCTATAATTAGTTGATTATAGACGGCCAACATAAATCGAAAGCTATTTAGTCACACGCACTACAGTAATCCGAGGGATTTAAAACGAGTTGAAAATTGGATTTTCCAATCAAGAGAAATAAGTCGAATCTGAATTAATCAGAGGCGCAATGGAAGCTTAAAATGGCTAAGTCTTTTGAAGGCTTATCGGGCGAATTAAATGAGTTTAATTCGCGATGTTCGGCCCGGTTTTGGCCGGCCAAAGTGGGTGCCAAACCCCTTTGGTTTGGCCGGCCACAATAAAGGGGATAAACCAATTTATTTGGTTTAATTAATAAAATAAATCTAGCGTGATTTGTTTTATAAAATTATGGATAAATAAATGATATATAAAGAAATTTATATAAAGAGATTTATAATAAAATTTGTAGAAATTTTCCTTTTTATGGAAATTAAAATGAACCATGAATTGGTTTAATTTTATTTATAAATCAATTATGAATTGATTTTTCCATGATAAGAAAATTTTATACAAAATTTTATTCCATAATTAAAAAGAGAGAGGGATTTATTTTATGGATAAATAAATTTGTATAAAAAAATTTATATAAATAAATTTATAGAAATCTATTCTTTTTATGGAAATTAAAATGATCCATGGAATGGTTTATTTTAATTTTATAAAATCAATTATGAATTGATTTTCCATAATAAGAAAGTTTATAAATTTCTTATAAATTTATTCCATAATAAAAGGAGAAGAAGTATTTGTTTTATTATAAAGTTAGTTATAATAAAACTTGGCTTAAACGGAATAATTCATAAGAAATTTATAGGATAAATTTCTTATGGAAAAATTCCGTTAAAGAGGAGACTTGGCAAGGGAGAAGCAACTATATAAGGAACCAAAGGCAAGCCCTTAATTCCAATCAATTAATCAAGAGATTAGTTGCTCCTCTCTCTCTCTCTCTACACGCCTCTCCTCTCTCTCTCTAGGGCCGGCGCCTCTCTCTCTAGGGCTGGCTCTCTCTCTCCTCCCCTAGGGCCGGCGAACTCCCAAGGTGGGCGTGAGCTTCATCCACCAAGAAGACCCCGAAGAAGAAGAAGCGGATCGCGTCTCCTTCCTTCCCTTCCCGGAATTGAGATTCCGAATCTTGGTGGTTAGTTTCCTATTTTTCTCTTGTCTTCTAGTTGTGCCTTTAGAGAATCTAGTAGTTCTCGTCGGCACAAAACTCGTGACTTTGCGAAGTCATCCCGAAGAGAACTCGGCGTGGACGCGAATAGAGGCGGAGCTTCCAAGGGACGCTACGGTTGGATCTCGTCCCTTACTTCGAGTTACGCGAGGTACTAAGTAAATTAGTTTACTTTTCCGCAAAGTTTTAATTTATGATCATGTCCACACATAAGGTTGCATGCTAGATACGTGGTTAAAATAATTTGAGAAATTATTTTATGCTAATTCTTCGCTGCACGTAAAAATTTAAAATTTTACGAACCCGTATCCTTGTCAACATGCACCCGGTCCCAACAGTGGTATCAGAGCGGTTAGTGTTCGACATAATCATATAATTGTTTTGTGGAAAACTTGTCATGATCTCAATTTCGGAAACTTTTCAATTATGGAAACTTCCAATTATAATAAATTTTTAGATTTAGAAATTTCAAAGTTTGGAAATCCTCATGAAATTTCGCAAACGTTTGAAATTTTCTAGTTTCTGAAATTTTATAATAATTGTGAAAACTTCCCATCTTTGGAAACTTTCCAATTTTGGAAATTTTCTATTTTAGAAATTTTCCAATTTTGGAAATATGTAAGTTTTCTTTGTACCAGAAAACTTACAATTATTCTGAAAATCCTATTATGAAATCTCGCAATTTTGGGCACTTTCTTTTAAGAAAGTCTAGACAAATTCATGGACAGTTAATTGACAATTAAATTTGAATTGGTTTTTAAATTGACAACAAAATTCTTTATTTTGGATTGAGCCTCGGGTGAGCCGTCCAATTTAAAGTTAGTTGTTGTAATTTAATTTTCCTAATTTTTAATTGAAATTTTCATGTTTGATTTGGATTGAGCCTCGGGAGCCGTCCAATTGGATTTACAACAAATTACTTTTCTTTGGGTATCTGAGCCTCGGGGAGCCACCCTTAGAAAACAATTTGTTGTAATTAATTAAATCCATGAATAAAATATGTTTAAGAGGTGATGCTCTTACATATTGTTGTCTCCAAAATTAATTAGGAAAATGGTTTCCTATAGAGTTTTCTTAATGAGATTTTCATGAAAATAATATGTAGTTGAATTAAGGGATTTGTCTCTTAATTTAATAAGATTTGATTTAGATAAATAAAAGTCTTGAACATATTATTTCCGAAATTAATTATGACAATTTAGGAAATTGTTTCCCAAAACAATTCCTTTAATAAGTATGAAATTAGAATTAGGAAATCCGGTTCCTAATTCAATTAATGAGACTTGATAACTTAAGTCACATACATACTTTATTAAGGAAATCGTTAGTCATGACATAATCTATGTCATGAATGTGCTTAGAAAGAAAGGATGAGACCCAAAACCCCTTACAAAATATTAAGGCCAACACCTTCCATTAATATGGTTAGAATCGGAGTTTTGTTTCTCGTTTGGGTTGATGGACACATCCATGCCCGCTTGAACCTCAACATGTTCAAACCATGGAATTAGTTTATGAATAATATAGTTGGAGTCAGAGGTCAATCATTAGTTTTGGTTGTTGGACACATCCAAGCCTGACTAAGCGGTTGAATGAGCTCCAACCATATTAAAACTATTTCTTGATTAATGGGTAGCCTTAAGCTTGGAGCATCGATTTGTTGTGCCACAGCCAAGGTCGATGTAAAGAGAGTGCAGTTGGGTGCTATGTATAATGTTGCATACTTGTTAATGAGTTAAAACCCAATGATTTATGCAAACATTCAATTAGTTGATAGCATAAAGTGATAGTTACATATATGTGATGTGTAATCGGTATAATTACCTACCTTCATAGCTAAGAATAACTTGATGGCCACAGCCATGGTTGTTCTTATCTATGGTTGGATATCAACCTATTTGGAGATGTTCCTACGATCTCCCGAATTGATAAAAAGGGTTATTCAATTTGAAAAATAAATAGGATTTTATTAATGTATGTTGATACATTCTTTAATCATTCTTCTCACATAAGCTCAATTTGTATTTCTAGGATAATCACTCGATCATGTCTTCTCTGAATTTGCGTTCCATTTTGGACACCAATAAACTGACTGGGCCAAACTTCATGGACTGGCTTCGAAACCTGAGGATAGTCCTCAAGGGAGAGAAGCTTGCTTATGTCCTTGAAGAACAACTTCCCAACCGTCCTCCTGAAAATGCAACTCCAGACCAGTTTCCTGAGTTGCTCAACCTGCTGAAGACTGTAGAGCCTTCTGTGAAGCAGGATCAAAAGACGGTACTGTTAGTTGGTTCCTCGAAGAAAGGTTCTAAGAGGAAGGCCAAAGAACAGAATAAAGGAAAGAAGAAAAAGGCCAAAAAGACTGAAAAAAAACCAAAAGGAACTTGCCATCATTGTGGCAAGGAGGGTCACTGGCGAAGAAACTGCAAGGTTTATCTTGAGTCCTTGAAGAATAAGGCATCCGATGCCCCATCCTCTTCAGGTATCTTCGTTATTGAATGTCACTCTATTTCCTCAAATACCTGGGTACTTGATACTGGGTGTAGCTCACATATATGTAATGACATATAGGGGCTAAGGAATAGAAGAAGATTCGTCAAGGGAGAAGCGGATTTGCGAGTTGGAAATGGAGCAAAGATTGCTGCTGTTGCCATCGAAACATATTTGCTAAAGCTCCCGACTGGACGTGTCTTAGAATTGGATAATTGTTATTTCGTTCTTTCGTTAATAAAGAACATTATATCTATTTCATATTTGAATGAAAAGGGTTATCATTGAACTTTTAGTAACAATTGTTGTTACATAACTTTAAATGGCATTCTTTATGGGAATGGAACTTTATGCAATGGAATCTACACGTTAGATTTATCCGGTGACGTTTTCAATATCGAAGTAAGCAACAAACATGCTAGAATAGATAATCGAATAGACTCCTACACGTGGCATTGTCGTCTTGGCCATATAAGTAAGAAACGTATGACCGAATTGCACCGATGAGGAATTTTGGAATCATTTGAACCCGATTCATTTGATACATGCGAATCATGCTTAAAAGGCAAGATGACCAAATTACCCATTTCCGGAAAAGGTAATCTAGTGGGAGAATTGCTTGGTCTAATACATACTGATGTATGTGGACCAATGTCAACTCTTGCACAAGGAGGCTATAGCTACTTCATCACCTTTATCGATGATCACTCACGATTCGGGTATGTGTTCTTGATGAAACACAAATCTGAAGCCTTTGAGAAATTCAAAGAGTTTAGAAATGAAGTAGAGAAGCAGCTTTGCAAAAGTATTAAGATACTTCGATCCGATCGGGGTGGTGAATACTTAAGTCAAGAGTTCCAAGATTATCTTAGGGGCAATGGGATATTGTCCCAATGGACTCCGCCGTATACACCACAGCATAATGGTGTTTCTAAGAGGCGCAACCGAACCTTGATGGACATGGTTAGGTCGATGATGAATCATGTAACTCTTCCAAAATCCTTTTGGGGCTATGCACTTAAGACAGCTGTTTACTTGCTAAACAGAGTCCCGACCAAGGTAGTCTCAACTACTCCATATGAGACGTGGAATAGTAAGAAACCTCACTTAACTCACCTTAAGATATGGGGTTCTCTTGCTTATGTGAAGTGGACTGTATTAGACAAATTGGATGCTAAGTCTGATAAATGTCTATTTATTGGATACCCTAAGGAAACGAAGGGTTACCAATTCTATCATCCCTTGGAACAAAAGGTGTTTGTTTCAAGGCATGCTGTATTTCTAGAAAAAGAATTTCTTTTACAAGAAAACAGTGGGAGTGGCATTGAACTTGATGAAGTTCAAGAAACTCCAATAGTCATTACGGAGACACCTAGTCTAGACCCACAACTAATAACTCATAATGATGAGCAATTAGTTGAACCTAAGACTACACCACCTCTTCGTAGATCTGATAGGACACGCAATAATCCAGAGAGATATGGATTTCTCATAAGTGAATCGAACGACAATGAACCTATCAGTTATGAAGATGTTCTGAAAAGTTCAGAAAGGGACAAATGGCTTGAGGCCATGAAGTCGGAAATGGATTCCATGTACGAAAACCAAGTATGGGACTTGGTTAAACTACCTGAAGGGATTAAGCCCATAGGGTGCAAGTGGGTTTTCAAGAAGAAAACCGACATGGAAGGTAATGTTGTTACCTTTAAGGCTAGATTAGTGGCAAAAGGATATCGTCAGAAGCAAGGAATTGATTATGACGAAACCTATTCGCCAGTAGCAATGCTTAAATCCATTCGGATGCTCCTAGCCATAGCAGCTCATTATGATTATGAGATATGGCAAATGGATGTGAAAATAGCTTTCCTTAATGGAAACCTGCTTGAGGATGTATACATGATACAACCTGAAGGTTTCACATCGGTTGATAAAACCAAAGTATGCAAGCTTCGACGATCCATATATGGACTGAAGCAAGCATCTAGGAGCTGGAACATCCGTTTTGATGAGACAATCAAAGAGTTTGATTTCTCACAAAATCCTGACGAACCTTGTGTGTACAAGAAGGTTAGTGGGAGTGCAGTCATATTCCTAGTATTATATGTCGACGACATCTTACTTATAGGAAACGATATATTAGTCTTACAGACAGTTAAAATTTGGTTGTCCAAAACTTTCTCCATGAAAGACCTGGGAGAAGCAACCTATATCCTTGGGATTAGAATCTATAGACATAGATCAAAACGGTTGCTTGGTCTTTCGCAGTCTACATATATAGACCGAGTGCTAAAAAGGTTTAGCATGTCGGAATCCAAGAAAGGTTACCTTCCCATCAGGCATGGGATCAACCTTTCAAAGTCTATGTGTCCGTGCACAGAAGACGAGAGGATTTGCATGAATAAGATTCCCTACGCATCCGCGATAGGATCTATCATGTATGCTATGTTATGTACTAAGCCTGATGTATCGTATGCTTTGAGCGTCACAAGCAGATACCAGTCGGATCCAGGAATGGATCATTGGGCGGCTGTTAAGACAATCCTTGAGTATACATGCTTGTGTATTTGATTGGGATCTTAAACTCATCTACTGAATGTCCGCAATACAACTCACAGCATAAGAGAATTTGTGATGGGATCACAACTAGTGATTATCTCTAAATGTGCAAATGTGAAGTATTGAAAATATCCCTAGTCGATGAATTGATAAATACGGACACTATCAATTCTGTTGAGACTAGCATGGGTTATTCTCTAATCAGCTGATTCTCACTGGCTAGTGACATTGGGATGTCCGGAGATAAACATGGATGCTAGTTAAGGGAACTAGTTCATTGGAGTGACTAGCTGTAAAACTTCATATGGAATCTATATATAGAAATGTCAATGAAGTTCTTACTGCGGCTTAAGTGCGATGTTCCTTTGACTTGCGTTGTTCAAGTCATCTTGGTCATGGAGACATATACTTTAACATCTTAAGCAAGCATCTCCAAGGAGGTGTGGACCCAGGATGATTGGGTATAAGCCGAAGTGCCCGAAGATGTTTGAACAGCCTACAAAGGATTCACCACTCCTTGCGAGGAGATGTATACCCAGGCCTATCGTCGGATTGTTACTCAAAGCCTCTGGCCAGAGCGTATCATGTTTAGAGTGCGAATCTCTAAAATACATGAGAGTAAATAGAAATCCAAAGGACGAGAAAGATACTACTTGGGCTAGGTGTGACGTAGTCAGTCTCGTGGGGACTGACACAAACAGACCATGTCCTGAACCAAGTGGGTATAAGGTGGTGAAGGGAATGAGGCACGATTCATTAGAGCTGCTGAAGGGTTTCAGAATTACTTCTGAGGTCAACCATTGATCTTTCGATTAATTGGGGGTCATGATGTACTACTAGGTGCCACTCATGATCATTCTATAATTAGTTGATTATAGACGACCAACATAAATCGAAAGCCTATTTAGTCACTCGCACTACGAGTAATCCGAGGGATTTAAAACCAGTTGAAAATTGGATTTTCCAATCAAGAGAAATAAGTCGAATCTGAATTAATCAGAGGCGCAATGGAAGCTTAAAATGGCTAAGTCTTTTGAAGGCTTATCGGGCGAATTAAATGAGTTTAATCCGCGATCGGTTCGGCCCGGTTTGGCCGACCAAAGAGGGTGCCAAACCCCTTTGGTTTGGTCGACCACAATAATGGAGATAAACCAATTTATTTGGTTTAATTAATAAAATAAATCTAGCGTGATTTGTTTTATAAAATTATGGATAAATAAATTGATATATAAAGAAATTTATATAAAGAGATTTATAAATAAATTTGTAGAAATTTATCCTTTTTATGGAAATTAAAATGAACCATGAATTGGTTTAATTTTAATTTATAAAATCAATTATGAATTGATTTTTCCATGATAAGAAAATTTTATATAAATTTTATTCCATAATTAAAAAGAGAGAGGGATTTATTTTATATGGATAAATAAATTTGTATAAAGAAATTTATATAAATAATTTATAGAAATCTATTCATTTTATGAAAATTTAAATGATCCATGGAATGGTTTACTTTAATTTTATAAAATCAATTATGAATTGATTTTTCCATAATAAGAAAGTTTATAAATTTCTTATAAAATTTATTCCATAATAAAAGGAGAAGAAGTATTTGTTTTATTATAAAGTTAGTTATAATAAAACTTGGCTTAAACGGAATAATTCATAAGAAAATTTATAGGATAAATTTCTTATTAAAAATTCCGTTAAAGAGGAGACTTGGCAAGGGAGAAGCAACTATATAAGGAACCAAAGGTAAGCCTTGAAATCCTAATCAATTAATCAAGAGATTAGTTGCTCCTCTCTCTCTCTCTACACGCCTCTCTCTCTCTCTAGGGCCGGTGCCTCTCTCTCTAGGGCCGGCTCTCTCTCTCCTCCCCTAGGGCCGGCGTAACTCCCAAGGCGGGCGTGAGCTTCATCCACCAAGAAGACCCCGAAGAAGAAGAAGCGGATCGCATCTCATTCTTTCCCTTCCCGGAATTGAGATTCCGAATCTTGGTGGTTAGTTTCCTATTTTCTCTCTTGATCTTCAAGTTGTGCCTTTAGAGAATCTAGTAGTTCTCGTCGGCACAAAACTCGTGACTTTGCGAAGTCATCCCGAAGAGAACTCGGCGTGGACGCGAATAGAGGCGGAGCTTCCAAGGGACGCTACGGTTGGATTTCGTCCCTTACTTCGAGTTACGTGAGATACTAAGTAAATTAGTTTACTTTTCCGCAAAGTTTTGATTTATGATCATGTCCACACATCATAAGGTTGCATGCTAGATACGTGGTTAAAATAATTTGAGAAATTAATTTATGCTAATTCTTCCGCTGCACGTAAAAATTTAAAATTTTACGAACCCGTATCCTTGTCAACATGCACCCGGTCCCTACAATATCAATCCACATTCGATAACTCAAACCCAATAAACCATAGTTAGATCACTTAACATGTTTGGTTCGTATTTGCATATACAAATTACAAGTAGGCCCACCTAATAAAGATAAAATCTAACCATCTCCCACTAAGCCACATGTGGTTTGTATATGACACATAGGTATAACTTTAGTTGATATCAAACTTTATGAGTATAGTTAACCCTCGTAAATAATCTAGTCCAATAACTTCATTGGTAAAGGACTAAAGAGGTTATATTTAGCATATATGGTTGTAACAAGCCCTAACATTAATCACAATACTAATGCTATTAATGATATTGATTAAAATGTGGATATGTAGTTTGGACATGAAATATGATCAATATATGCCAATTTTCAACTGGTTCTAAGATGATCCAAAAGGCTCTGATCATATTTATAAATATTTTATGCTAAACTACAACAACAAATCATGATCTAAACCTTATGCTTCTATATTTGAGAGGTGTCCTAAGGCAACCGCCTTATAATTTATACTTATTTATTGGATAAATAAAATTTCACTAATTGAGTGCACATTCTCTATGTGTATGATTGGATCTTAAACTATCCTAGCGAAGCCAGGTGCCTCCCCCCCCTTTTGTGCTAGTCACTATCAGAGTTAGTAGCCCTCGTGATTTACCTCCTTTGTGTTGACCCTGGGGCAGGTTAGCAGGTGCTAAGGGAGAGCGAATCATCTATTTCCATAATGATTGAATCTTAAACTCATTTACTAAACATCCACAATATAGTTTATAGTATGAGAGAACTTGTGATTAGATCACAACTAATAACAGTCTTGTAGGATCGGTCGCGTCGATAGAGGGGGGGGGTGAATATCGACTTGTATTCTTTTCGTGGAACTTTGTCGTCCGTTCATTCGTTCTTGCTATCAGAGTTGTTAGTAGCAGCGGAATAATAAAAGTAAAAGCAAACACAACACAAACACGTGGGATTTACTTGGTTCCCAACCTCTCAGGGTCAGTACGTCCAAGGCCTAATCACGGGTAATGCCCATCCACTAGTGGTCTCCTTTCTGGAATTTTTGGAGGCGGAGAAACCCGTCTTACAGTTGAGAGTACAAGCAAAATAATGATAAAGAATTACAAGTTATAACTAAATGCAAACTAAAATAGAAGATGATGATTCAGACCTATTTGGAACTATGAAGCGTCGCACACTTCCTCCTAGAGCCTCCTTGGGTGCAGAGCTTCGTCTCAACACTTTTCCTTTGCATAGAATAGTGAGTAAGCGGATGTGTAAGTTGATGATCTGAACTGCTGCACTCGACCCCTTTATATAGTACTTATTCAGGCGCTTGAATGACCTTTCAGGTGCCCTCGTTGCGGTCAAAACTTGATCTGAACTGGCGTACTCGGCGCAGAGATAAGGCTTGCATCCCAGGTGCCTGAGAGCTATTCAGGCGACTGAAAACTATTCAGGCGCCCAAGAAGCCCTTTCTCAGGTTATTGTTTTCTTGTGTTTGCTCTCCTTTCTTTCCTCCAACTTCAGGTTCCTGAAGGACAAATAAACACAAGACAAAACCAATAATCCTAAGCCTTAATGATTGACAGTTAGAGCTGACTAGTTCTAACTTTGGATTTCAAATGAAATCCTAGGTCGAACCGACGCCTACTCCTCCCTTCCCTAGAAATGCGTCCACGCCTACTCCACTCTGGAGAAGTTTGCCAATCGGGACTTCTGGTTGTTCTTTTGCTTGGCCTCCGAGAATCCGAAACTCGACGACGTTCGACCTCGACCCATCTCGACTCCTGTTCGCGATACCAACTCGGCAAAGTCTTCTGCTCGGTCCCCTGGACCAAGTCTTCGTTGCCTGATCCCCGACCAGGACTTTTGCTCGGCCTCTAAGAATCCGGAGCTCGACAATGTTCGACCTCGACCAGTCTCGACTCCTGTTCGACATTCCCGGTTGGCAAAGTCTTCTACTCGGTCCCCTGGACCAAGTCTTCGTGCATGGCTTCACTTGTCAAGTCTTCATTGTCTAATCCCCGACTAGGACTTCGTTGCCTAACCCTCGGCCAGGACATCGATCCTTGATAAGGACTTCTTTTCTAGTCATCTTAATCCTGACTAGACTTCTTTCTGCCAAATATCAAGTCCTGTTTGGCTTATTCCAAATATATTTTATTACTCTACCAAACATCAAGTCCTGTTTGGTTTATCTCTTGGTTAAACTGACCAATCCTGGGTTCTCTGCCAAACATCAGATCCTGTTTGAGTAACCCTTGTTCTAACTGATCAAACCTTGGTATATTATCAAACATATCAGATATAGGTTTGATCACCCTGTCAAATATAAGGTCCTATTTGGCTAACCCTTTGGTCAACCTGATCAAGCTTAGGTTTACCCCACTAAACATCAGGTCCTGTATGGATTAACCCTTGATCACTTTGACGAGACCTTAGTATATTGTCAAATATCGAAACATTAGAGGTTGACTGCTCATAATTGATGCTCTTTGCACCAATAATCTCCATTTTTTGATGTTTGACAATAATCTTAAGTTAGATTTTGTTCTAAGAGTTTTAGGTCAATACTTTGGGGAAAATAGAAGAAAATCTAACTTACTTAAGTCCTCTCTCCCCCTTTGACACACATTAAAACAAAATAGAAGGCAATAATAAAGATTTAAAATTTGCACTAACAATATGTTTTTTGAAAATATTTAAGATTTTTTAAAGAAAATAAACTTTTCAAAAATCCTCCTTTTATTTTATTCTATAAACCAAGTACTCCTTTTTTTTTGAAAAATATTTTAGGGAACGCTAAGTACTTGAGTAATATTTGACAAGATAAGTACTTTATTGATTTGAATTTCTCTAAATCTGACACAATCATAGGAATCTTGTTGACCAAAAGAGAATTTACTATGTGTCTTAGAGATTTTCCAATCAAGATAAAATATTTCCAATTTAAGTATTTAATTTTCAAAAAATAAATTTCTTGATTTGGATTCCTCCCCAATCTGACACAATCCTAGGAAACCTTGTTAACTACAAGAAAAACTTTCCTATATGTCTTGAAGATTTCGCCAAACTCAAGCAATTTTTAAAGATTTTTAAAGATGTTCGAAAAGATTTTTTAAAATAAAATGAGAATCTTATATTTTCACAAATATAGTATTTTTGAAAAGATAGTATTTTCTGAAAATATAGTATTTTGAAATCTTCTAATAGTTCTTTTAATTTGAACCTCCTCCTAAACCTGACATAGTCCTAGGAAGCTTGTTGACCACAAGTTGAACTTCCTTTGGGTCTTAGGGTTCGATTCAAACGAAAAGAATTACATAATATATATATTTTTTAAGTTCAAAGTAATCAAAAGACAAATTATTTTTTTGATTGAGACTTCCCCTAAGCCTGACACAGTACTAGGAATCGGAGTTTTGTTTCTCGTTTGGGTTGATGGACACATCCATGCCCGGCTTGAACCTCAACATGTTCAAACCATGGAATTAGTTTATGAATAATATAGTTGGAGTCAGAGGTCAATCATTAGTTTTGGTTGTTGGACACATCCAAGTCTGACTAAACGGTTGAATGAGCTCCAACCATATTAAAACTATTTCTTGATTAATGGGTCAGCCTTAAGCTTGGAGCATCGATTTGTTGTGCCACAGCCAAGGTCGAAGCAAAGAGAGGTGCAGTTGGGTGCTGTGTACATTTTTGCATACTTGTTAATGAGTTAACAACCCAATGATTTATGCAGACATTCAATTAGTTGATATCATAAAGTGATAGTTACATATATGTGATTTGTAATCGATATAATTATCTACCTTCATAGCTAAGAATAACTTGATGGCCACAGCCATGGTTGTTCTTATCTATGGTTGGATATCAACCTATTTGGAGATGTTCCTACGATCTCCCGAATTGATAAAAAGGGTTATTCAATTTGAAAAATAAATAGGATTTTATTATGTATATTGATACATTCTTTAATCATTCTTCTCACATAAGCTCAATTTGTATTTCTAGGTTAATCATTCGATCATGTCTTCTCTAAACTTGCGTTCCATTTTGGACACCAATAAACTGATCGGGCCGAACTTCATGGACTGGCTTCGAAACCTGAGGATAGTCCTCAAGGCAGAGAAGATTGCTTATGTCCTTGAAGATCAACTTCCTAGCCGTCCTCCAGAAAATGCAACTCCAGACCAGTTAGTGGCCTATCAGAAACATGTGACCGATTCTGAACTTGCAAGTTGCATCATGCTAGCCTCTATGATACCTGAGCTACAAAAGCAGCATGAGCATATGGATGCTTATACCATCATCTTCCATCTTCATGAGTTGTTTGAAGAGCATGCGAGATCCGAAAGGTTCGAAGTCTCCAGACTCCTCTTCACCTCTAAGATGCAGGAAGGTACTTCTGCTTCGCAGTTTATGTTAAAGATGTTGGGGTACATTGAGCGACTGAGCACACTCGGTTTTGCAATGGATCATGAACTATGTAGCTCACATATAAGGCATCCGATGCCCCATCCTCTTCAGGTATCTTCGTTATTGAATGTCACTCTATTTCCTCAAATACCTGGGTACTTGATACTGGGTGTAGCTCACATATATGTAATGACATACAGGGGCTAAGGAATAGAAGAAGACTCGTCAAAGGAGAAGTGAATTTGCGAGTTGGAAATGGAGCAAAGATTGCTGCTGTTGCCATCGGAACATATTTGCTAAAGCTCCCGACTGGACGTGTCTTAGAATTGGATAATTGTTATTTCGTTCCTTCGTTAATAAAGAACATTGTATCTATTTCATGTTTGAATGAAAAGGGTTATCATTTAACTTTTAGTAACAATTGTTGTTACATAACTTTAAATGACGTTCTTTATGGGAATGAAACTTTGTGCAATGGTATCTACACGTTAGATTTATCCGGTGATGTTTTCAATATCGAAGTTAGCAACAAACGTGCTAGAATAGATAATCGAATAGACTCCTACACGTGACATTGTCGTCTTGGCCATAGCATATCATATTTAGAGTATGAGTCCCTTAAATACATGAGAGTAATTAGAAATCCAAAGGACGAGAAAGACACTACTTGGGCTAGGTGTGACGTAGTCAGTCTAGTGGGGATTGACATAAACAGACCATGTCCTGAACCAAGTGGGTATAAGATGGTGAAGGGAATGGGGCACGATTTATTAGAGCTGCTGAAAGGTTTCAGAATTCTTTCTGAGGTCAATCGTTGATCTTTCGATTAATTGGGGGTCATGATGTACTACTAGGTGCCACTCATGATCGTTCTATAATTGGTTGATTATAGACGACCAACATAAATCGAAAGCCTATTTAGTCACACGCACTACGAGTAATCCGAGGGATTTAAAATGAGTTGAAAATTGGATTTTCTAATCAAGAGAAATAAGTCGAATCTGAATTTATCAGAGGTGCAATGGAAGCTAAAAATGGCTAAGTCTTTTGAAGGCTTATTGGACGAATTAAATGAGTTTAATTCGCGAGGGATCGGGCTTGAAGTGGCCGGCCAAAGAGGGTGTCCACCCTCTTGGTTTGGCCGACCAATACAAAGGGGAGAAACCAATTTATTTAGTTTAATTAATAAAATAAATCTAGCGCGATTTGTTTTATAAATTATGGATAAATAAATTGATATATAAAGAAATTTATATAAAGAGATTTATAAAGAAATTTGTAGAAATTTATTCTTTTTATGGAAATTAAAATGAACCATGAATTGGTTTAATTTTAATTTATAAAATCAATTATGAATTGATTTTTCCATGATAAGAAAATTTTATACAAATTTTATTCCATAATTAAAAGAGAGAAGTATTTGTTTTATTATAAAGTTAGTTATAATAAAACTTGGCTTAAACAGAATAATTCATAAGAGAATTTATAGGATAAATTTCTTATGAAAATTCTATTAAGAGGGAGACTTGGCAAGGGAGAGGCTACTATATAAAGGAACCAAAGGCAAGCCTTGAATTCCAATCAATAGAGTAATCAAGAGATTAATTCTCTCCCTCTCTCTCTCTTATTCTCTTCCTCTCCTTCTCCTTCTCCTTCCCTACTAGGGCCGGCGCCCCTTGTCCAAACTAGGGCCGGCGCCCCTTGTCCAACCTAGGGCCTGCGCACCCTCACCCTTCCAAGGGTTGGCGTGAGCAACCATCACCAAGAAGGAGCCAAACAAGAAGAAGAAGAAGCGGGACGCAACTCCTTCCTTCTCGGAATTTAGATTCCGTTTCTTGGTGGTTAGTTTCCTTTCTTCTCTCTTGATCTTCTAGTTGTGCCTTTAGAGAATCTAGTAGTTCTCGTCGGCACAAAACTCGTGACTTTGCGAAGTCATCCCGAAGAGAACTCGGCGTGGACGCGAATAGAGGCGGAGCTTCCAAGGGACGCTACGGTTGGATCTCGTCCCTTACTTCGAGTTACGCAAGGTACTAAGTAAATTAGTTTACTTTTCCGCAAGTTTTTAATTTATGATCATGTCCACACATCATAAGGTTGCATGCTAGATACGTGGTTAAAATAATTTGAGAAATTATTTTATGCTAATTCTTCCGCTGCACGTAAAAATTTAAAATTTTACGAACCCGTATCCTTGTCAGCATGCACCCGGTCCCAACACCTAAAGTTGATTTCATTGAAGGTGATGCATTTATTGATACACCTTATGTAGAGAATGATTATGAAAGATTCATAGAGGTACCAAAAGTTGATTTTATTGGTTGTGATTCATTTCTGGATACATTTTATGTAGAGGTTGTTTGTATTTCATGTCTTCCTTACCCTGCATGTGTGCGGGAAGTGTTTTCTATTCATGGTTTTGCAGGGTCTCGTAGGATTCTGGAGTGGGTGCTACAACTAAATAGACTCCAACCTCCTGGAAGAACTTCCAAAGAGCATAGAGAGGGAGGAGTTGAGCTTACTTGTACTTGGAGCTATTCATCCCTACATTGGATTTTGAACCTGAATCGCCTCCGGCCACCGGAGCACACTTATGTAAAGTCGATGTGTGGGGGAGCAGTGCACTATGACATAGATCACGTGAGGAATGCTCTCTCAACTACCCAAAACCCAGCACTACCGGGATGGAAGCTACTCTTAAACCGACTCCAACCGCCAGGAATAAAGGGAAGTTTGTTCCTTTTCTTTCCTTTTCTTATTTTTCTTTATGTTTATACTTGCATGTTTGGTTGCTTTTATACTTTACATTCACACTTTGCTTTCTCATTCTGCATTTTGTTTGGTCTTGAATAAACCTTGTTTGATTTCGAGTTCTATCTCCTTACATGTTCCTTTATTATGCTTTGAGAATCATAAAAGATGGTTAAGTCTGACTATTGAGTTTTGGTTTCCTTGATATGCTTGGGGATATTAATTGCATTTAGTCATTTGTCATGGTGATAGCCTCTATCTTGTTGGATTAAGCATGACATTTTATTGTTCACCTAGTGAGGATATTGTCATGCCTATCCTTAATCCTCTTATGTGTGATAACATTTGTGATACTTGACACTCTAGAACTTGCTTTGATTCTTTTTGAAATTACAGTAGGATAAGCTTACATGAATATGATGGAGGCAAACTTTCTTGTTAATGTCTTAGTTTTCCCTCTACTTTGCTACTATTACTGGTGAGCATTTCACCTATTGCTTTCATGTTTCACTGTCTTTCCTTTGTCAAATCTTCTTATTGTTATTGTATTCTCACTGGCATATCTTCATTAGCTTATTCTTCCCTTGGGCATGAGAGCATGGGGTGATTGCATGATAAGTTATATTTTTATTTGTCTATTATTAGCCTCCATTATTGTGAGTTTTAGATGTTATCATGCTTTGTATATTGTCTGAGGCAAGTTTTAAGTGTGGGGGGAAAACAAGTGCATATGGACGAATGCTTGTTGAAACAAAAAAAATAAATAAAAATGAAAAAAAAATCTCTTTGTGAAAGAAAAAAAGAAGAAGAGAGAAATGAAAAAAAAGTGAAAAAAAAGGAATGAAAAATGAAAGAGAAAAAAAAATTCTCAAGCATTTGGGATTTTGTTAGTTATGAACAAGAAGGAATATTTTCTTGATGTATACTCTTTTGATATCATTGTTGAGAGAAATCCAAGAGTTACTTTGTTAATATATACATGCATTTTTAGAGATGTTTTAAGTGATTGTTGTGTGTTTGCATTGAGGATGTGCAGGGAGAATTTTGAGTGTTGGATGTTTGATTGAGTTTTTATTTTGGCATATTATTTGATTGGATACGTCATGTTGATTGCCCCAATGCTCCCATATTCTCTTTTTGATCTTCTTTGATCTTCTTTGTTATCTACTTTCTAGTTGTCTTGTTAGCACATGGTTCCATCATTATTCATTGAAAAATCCTCTTGATTTGTGTACTTATGCTATAGTAGTGGAGAAGTAGAAAATAAGCAAGCATATGGTAGTGCAATGTCATGAATTCTTTGAGAGAACTCTACTTTCATATTTGTTATTTCTGTGAGCATCAGTGCATATATCTATCTTGTGAGACTGTCATGCTTAGTTTATTCAAGTTGATGAAATTGCCATGCCTTTTGACTTTTGTGAGATTTGGAACCATAAATACATGGATTCTTAAGACTTGATGATCCTAAGTAATATTCTTTTATTATTTTCAAGTATCGTTAGGGGATGTAATGTTTGGGAGATATTTGAATTTCTTTTCTTTTCGTTTTGTTTACTTGCTTGAGACGTGCAAGAATTAAGTGTGGGGGTATGATAACAAACATTTTGACGGATAAATTTTGTACAATTAGTGAGGGAATTTGAGGCTTTGGGGTGTATTTGTTTATGAAATAATGCATAATTATGAATAGGATGTATTTTCATTGGTTAATTAATTTTCCTGCATTTTCACACTCATATTTCATTCTATTAAATTTTTGGACAGCTTGTGCATCATCGGATCAAAAGTCTTATTCTGTTGAAGTCCTGATTGGTCACCAGACCAATCAGGAGAAGGCCTGATTGGTCACCAGACCAATCAGGAGAAGGCCTGATTGGTCACCAGACCAATCAGGGAAGGCCTGATCGGTCCAGTGACCGAACAGGAGCAGATGGCACAAAAGAACTCATAATTTTAGCTACTGATCAAGTCCTGATCGGTCCCCAGACCGATCAGGGAGGTTCCTGATCGGTCCCCAGACCAATCAGGGAGCATCCAGACCGATCCAGAGCCATTCAGTACGATCAGTAGCTGTCCAGATGCGATCGGATGCACGGGTCATCACAACCCTTGATGGGCCCAAAATATACGCTAATTAAAGTTGTCACGAAATGTATGGGCTCATCAAATTTAAATATCAATGAATGAAAGCTGGAAACCCTTTTTACAATCAAAAGTATGAAAATGTAATATAGGGGCCACAGGTCGTATTTTTCTCAGGGACTAGTTGACGTTATTTGATTCAAGCTCGTATTTGTGTGTCGTTTGTGTTTTCGGGTTTCAAATGGATATTCGGGTTTTGGGTTGCAATCGGAAATAAAATCGCAATTGAAAATAAATGAACTCAACCAAATGAGCTAAACAAAGTAAATGCTCCCCTAAGGAACTCAACTAGTGAAACTTAATGACCCAATATAACTCAGTCGAAGTTGTAAAACAAATATGAAATTGTAAAACAAAGCTGATAACACATCCAAATCAAGTGCAGCAAAATTATCTATAAACAGTTCAATACAAAACCAATGCCAAGCCTTATTTGATACAAGTTGTGGGCAAGTAAATCGAGTCAACTTTTGTGCCAAAATCCAACTAATTCCAATTGATATTTAGGAAGTGGGCTGATAATTCAGAAACCTTGCAGAATTGTGGAGATAGGAATGCAAGCTCACACTCAAAGCAGAAATTCAGGATTCAATGGCAGCGAATTCGAACAACTAATTGCAGAAATTTATGTCAACATTAATGGGTTACAAAAACTAGCAAACCAATTGACTTCAGTTGCTATAAAATTCTAAGGTGAAGCTCAACTAATTCAACTTCAGATCTGTAAACTTTGAACCGCAGAATTGGAATTGGATAGCAGATATGGTAAGCTAGAAATGCAAAATCCAAAGTTGATTGCAGAAATTCAGATTTGATTGCAGAAATTCAGAAAATTGGCTGCAGGAGCATGTTTCTGCAGAAACTGCAGAAATTCAGGCTGACCATGAATACAACAATTCGAGTTCAAGAAATTCAGATTGTAGACACATGAATCCAGAATCAATTCATTGATACAAGGCACTGATGCTCAGAAATCAGGTTGTTCAGTCCAAAAACGTAGCAGAACTTGGCACAGCCAAAACTGTGATGTGGCAGAAATGAAACTGCCAAATTTCAGAGAATTGAGGAAAGGAATGCAGCCACGAATTGATTGCAAAATCAAACCAGCAGCGAGTGGATGAGAAGTAGGCAGATATAGCAGTCAATAAATGCAGAAATTAACTCCATTGAAACAAACTTGCCCTAAGCCAATCATGATATGCAGAAATAAATGGATGACTTGAAGAAATTCAGGTTTGCAGTTGGAAAGAAACGAGCCTATGCAAGCTCAAGGGCAAGTCCACTAATTCAAGTTCAGGATAAGATTCACTAAGCTAGAAACTCACTTGAAACAATTCTAGGACTGATAAACCTGCTTGTACCATTGGAAACTAAAGCTGCAGAATTCAGAATTGTTGATACGCAGGCTGTGACAAGCTAAAAATTCAGAATTAAAGCTGAATGGAAATCAAGCTCAACTCTAATGCATTAACATACTAAATGCGAGCTTAAATTACAGGGAATTAAACTAAGAAAGAATTGAATTAGAATAAGCTGAAGAATTCGAAACTGACATTTTCAGAACTAGAGCTGATACGGGCTGGGAAAACTGATACGGAAGTAGGAAATTGTAAAGCAATTGAAATTAAATGAAGTATCAACTAAATAAGCTAGCTAACTACTGAAAGAAACAAACTCGAACCACTAATTAAGCAGAAACCATTCAAAATCGAAATTACAGCAGCTAAAACAGATTCAGAAACTGCAGAATTGAAATGTAACTACAGAAACGAAATTACAACTAAACTGCTGAAATTAACTATGGAAAACTAATCCTCAATCTTCCCTAAGCTCAAAAGCTTCTTGGTCGTCAAGCAAGACTGAGCCTCGAACCCACAAGCTCAAAAAACCATTGAAGAACAGCTCACAAATTCAAATCCAGCTCTCACTCTGAACCAATCTGAATTCCAATCGATTTCCTCAATCTGGCATTGTCCAAGTGCGCGGATGATGTGGGGATGAACCAATGCACTCCAGGGAACCCCTCTGAAGTGCTCGGGTGGATGAAGGATGGAGCAAAACCGAGATTGAAGCTGTAAATGACAGAGCTGCGGAGACCTCACAACAACTCTGTTTTGGCCAATTCGGAGCTGGAAAATTCACCGTGAGCCTTCCCAATAGCCTAGCAATTGATCTATTAGAATGATTGAAGGGTCGCGCCCCTTTGGATGAAGAACTAAGGAAGAAAATGCTAAGAACACGCGAGGAAGACGAAGAACGGCGGAGACGCGACGACTGTGCGCTGTGGGAAATTTTTCCTTAAGTAATTAACTTTGGACGGCTCAGATTGATTGGAGGAGATCCAACGGCTGATCTTGCTCTGATTGGAGCCAAACTTTTATGATGATGATCTGGGATCAGGATCTGCCTCGTGGTAGCTCGGATCCTTCAGATTTGCAACGGATGGTCCAGATCAACTCTATCTGTGAATGGACGCTCTAGAGCCCTCCTTGCTTGATCCAACGGTTGATTTAGCTCTGATTGGGATGAAACCTTCAGATCTTGATCATAGAGCTTGATCAACCCTAACCCTAGCTCGGATTACTTCAGATCGTCCCGGATGGCTCAGATCTAGCCGCTCTTGAATCGGACGGCCCGGATTAATCGTAGGCTTGATAATTCGATCCGGTTCACATCCGACTCAGGTTTGACCCAATATGCCCTAGGTCCAGGATCCTTTGATGCCTACAAAAATATATCAGAAAATTAGTGGCCAAATAATCCAAAAATTATGTAATTTTGCAATTATGTCCAAAATAAGATAAAGTTCCAAAACCTAGGGTAAAATCATAATTAAGCAATAAAAACATGGGTCAAATATGGATTTTAGCAATCAAAATAATCAATAAAATGGTGCTTATCAACTCCCCCACACTTAACCTTGAGCGTCTCGCGAAACTACTAAATAAGTATCCCTTAGGTTTTCTAAAGCATAATTAGAAGCAAATGAAAAGAAATTACCTAAGGTTGTCAATTCTCATAAATCTAAGCTCTATGGATTAGTATCTTGTCCTTAAATCAACAACTTAGCCTTTTCATCTATCATGAGTCATTGAGATGAATTTAAATCACTAGCCTTTCAAGGGAAGTTTTGGTGGCTCTCTCCTTAAGTCCTAAGTTGATGAATGAAGTGGAGCTCACTCTTACACATGCTTCTTGCACTACCATAGGCTTGCTTATTATCTAATCTCCACCATTAATCATGAATAGGATCAACAACTATAAAAACAAAGGAAAACATGAAAAAATGGTGAGAAATGAAATAAAGACTAAGAAAATAGAAAATTTTGATGGAGTGGAGGACTTGGTTGTTTAAAAAATGTTTCCAATGTGCTTTGCCCCTCTTTGCAGTCCTTTAGTGATATCCAAAAGTGTGGTGAAGTAAATCTTGAGTAATTCCTTTGATTTGGATGAAAAATAACTCCATTTGATCTCAATGTGCCAAGTTTCAATTTTTGTGCCAACCTTGCTTCTTTCACTCTTTTCTCAGATTTTTTCTTTCTTTCTTTCTCTCTAGTGGATTCAGAATGTAATGGAGCAAAGAATTTGATTTGGATGTGAGAAACTTCACTTGATTTCATGGTGCCAAAGTTTCAAAGGTGTGCCACTTGGTTTCCTTGTTTTTTTTTCTGTTTTTTTTTCAAACTGTCTTCTGTTTTTCTCTTTTTTTTTTCTTTGCTCTCAAACCTTCTAATGGAGCATTTCGGATCAGCTTTGTATCAGAGAACCCTAGACATCAAATAGCAAAAGTGTTTGTAACAATTGACAGTGGTAGCCTTAAATGTTCCACTCAAAAATCAAATCATCACATTGAATTCAGCCCTTCCCTTTTGATGCATTTTCTCAGCTTCGAAAATCCTAGCACCCAAATTCCTTTCTTGTTCTGATAGGATGTGATGTGCTTCAATCTATGATACATTCATCCACTTCAATTCGTAATTCACAATCCTTGAAAAATCAAATTCACTTCCAATTGATACCAAACTGCTTACATGGAAATAATCTAATCTGATTTCTGTTCTCTTTTCCACTGCATTCTCAGCTTGTCTTCAGATTGTACAGCTGCATTTCAGGTGCTAGCATTTGGCAGCAACCTTGCATTAGTTTCAATTCAAAACAGTCCAGCTTGTATCATTTCAGCTCTCAAATTCAGCACTCGGCAAAACTGCAGTGCAGATTTTTTTTTTCTTCTTCTCATAGCTGCAACTCCAGCTCAAGATCTCTATTTCAAACTCTAGAATTGTTAGGTTATTCATCCTTGCATCCTCTAATTCAGTTCTAGCTCAGATCAGGCTATTTTTCTTGCAATCCAACTCTCAACTGATCCAAATCTGTTTTGGATCAGATTTAGCACAAACTTCCTGTTTGGGATCAGGTTTAGTTATCTTCAATTCAAACTCTATCAGATTTGCTGCTGAACTTAGCTTCCTCAATTCCAACTTCCAAGTTTTGATCCAAGTCAATTTACCATCCAAAATAGCAGATTTTTGTTTTCTTTCTTCATCTTGGCACAAGCTCTTTTTTTTTTTTTATTGCACAGATTTTTTTTTTCTTGAATCTGATTTGTTCCTTGCTGCCCTTCAGAATTTGTGATGCTGTCGAGTGGTTGTATTGAGTCCTTGTCAGCATTCCTTTAAATGCCACTCAGATTTCTAAACTGCAGATGGTCTTGCATTTCCCTACTTCAATTAGCTTCAATTCAGCCTACATTCAACTTCTCAGCCCATTTTGATACAAACTGTCTTTCATAGCATAACCTCCTAATTTTTTTTCTGCTGCAGATTTTCAGCTTGCATTCTCATCCTTGCTATTCTCAGATTTCTTCACAGCAATTAGTATATAGGAGTAGTTGAGCAAATGGTAGTGGACAGCTTTGAAAAATGAAATTCAGCCTCAAGTTGACAAAAGTTTTGCTCAAAATCTGCACTTCCAATCTGATTTCTTTTCCTCGGCTGCATTTTCTATTTTTTTTTATTAATACTTGGATCTTCAAAGTATGATAAAGAATCTAGATGCTCCACTTGCTTCCATCCTTTGCTCATTTTCGAAATTCAAATTCAACTCACTTGGCACCTTTTGGCTTCAACTTGGCAAAAAAATTTTTCTTTTTGACATGAAATACATCCAAAACTTTAGTCACTCCCCCACACTTAAATCTTTGTCCGTCTCGGGCAAAATAACATTGAGAAACAATTCAAACAACAAGTCCATAGAAAAGTGAGGGTAAGCGTAGGAAATAAGTATAGAAAAAGGGATTGAACATGATTTTTGTCAAAATTGCAATGTAAAGGTAAACAAATGGATTAGCTTCTATAGATGTGATCCAATCATTGAAATATGGTTTTGAAAGAACCTAGGCAAGTTCTAGAGCACAATAACATATGTGTATCACAAAGATACGGCTAAATCTCACTAGGCAGAAATAATTCATCTCAACTCCTCAATCAAGCATTTAAAGCAAAGTTGTACTCAAGCATCCAAGATTTCATCCATTAGCTCAAATCCTAAGTTTTAACAACCAAATTTAATTTATTTTCAAAAGGCTCTAAAGTGATATGAAGATAACCTAGAGGAATACATTTATTTCCACTCATGCACGAAAAAGTGCTAAAAGAAAAGACATGGTATTTACAATGTCTAATTATTCAATTTACTCTAGAAAACATAAAAATGAAAAATGCGATAAAAGAAAATGCAAGAAAAATAAACTCCCCTTTATTCGGGTGGGCGGAGTCTATCTAAAAGTAGCCTCCACCGTGGTAGTGGAGGAGTCTGGGTGGCTGGGAGAAATAGGACTCCCCCACACTTGAACTTTACAAAATAATGCTCTGGTGGCCGTAGGCGATTCAGGTTCAAGAGCCATTCAAGGGATGGAGTGCTTTTAATTAAAGTCAGATCATCTCCTCCTTCTTGATGCCCTTCAGAAGTCCTTCCAGGAGGCTGGAGTCTGTTCAGTTGGAGCACCCACTCCTGAAGTCTTCTGGACCCTGCAAAAACATGTAATACCTCTCTCAAGCGTTCAGGGTATGAAAGAAATGATATAAGTTCAGTTTCTGCATGAAATAAATCCAAATCTGCATCATGTCTAATTAAATCAATTTGTGGTGCCTCAATAAAATTTTCAAAATCATTTTCTATAAAATTTGCATCCAGGAGTTCATCACAAATAAAGAAATCAATTTCAGGCTCATCAATAGAAATTTCACAATTATTTTCAATCAAGGGTGTATCAAGTAATGTGTCACAACCAATCAAATCAATATCAGGAATCTCCAAAAGTTTTTCACATTCATTTTCAGCATAAGACATAACAAGAGATTCATCAAAATAAATAACATCCATTTCAGGCACTTCTAAAAAATTTTCACTAGTCATATCCACAAAAGATGTATCTAAAGATTCATCATAACAAACTACATCAATTATGGGTGCCTCTAAAATTATTTCACTATTCATATTTACAATGGATGTGTCAAGTAATGCATGATGATCAATAAAATCAATGTTTGGTACCTCTATTGGATTTTCACAAACAATTTCTACACAAGGTATATCAATAAACTCATCAGAATCAAGTACATCAGCACTAGGTACCTCACTGCAGTTTTCTGAAGAAAGGGGAGAAATACTTACCTGAGCATGCTGGAGAATACCTGGAGGTTCTACAAGGGTAGATGTGTCCATGGCTTCCTCCTGGTCAGGTACATGCTCCTCTTCAGCCTCAGGCTCTAGTGGACAATCAACTGGTGATCCTTGGGTGCTTGCTTCCACCATGCAAGTCCCTACACTTTCTGGTTCGTTCTCTGAATTATGTGGTGGTCCCTGGGGCTTAGTGTAGTCCCCTACACCTATGGAATCATCTCCTATGCATTCTTCTTCTGTAATATCTGCAACAACAGTGTCAGAAAAATTAGGACCATCAATAATGCTATCATCAGAAAATAAAAGTCCAGAATGGTCCTGTGGAGCTTCAATTTCTTCTTCTGGAGCTGAAAAATTAGGCAATGGATTTTGAGTAGGAATCTCCGGAGGAATGCATGCTGTAGGTGCCCAGACTTTAATGTATTCTTCTTTTTCTTCTTCTACTAAATTTGCAGGATTAATTGAAGAAGGACTTTGCCATGCACTAGGGTCACCTTGAACTGATATAAAACCAACTCCGGGGCTCTCAGAATTAAAAGCAGCTTGAGAAGCTAATTGTTCTGATCTTTGGGCTTTTATCTTTTTCAGCTGATCAACCAATTTTCCAAAGTGTTCTTCGATGTCTTGCCGTTGTTTTTGTAAAATTTGCTGTTGTTGTACGACTTGTTGCACTTGTTGTTGTTGAGCTTGTTGTTGCTGCATCATCTGTTGAAACATATCCTCAACCCTCTGTTGTTGAGCCTCATCCCAGTCAGGATCATCAATGCCTCCTTGATTAAACTGCTGAAATGGGAGGGGCTGAAAATTCTGAGTGTCTTGCTGAAAATTCTGTCCTTGAAACTGGAAATCTTGCTGAAAATGTTGAAATTGTGGTTGAAAGGATGGTTGAACTCGCTGAGAATGGTAGCCCTGGAAATCTTGAATCTGAGGTTGAAATTGTGGTGGTGAACACTGAAATTGAGTGGGCTGGAAATTTGGTTGATTTTGCTGAAAATTTGGATCGCATGGCTGTAAATATTGAAAAGGTTGTTGAAAATTCTGTATAGGTTGAAATTCTTGTTGCCATGGCTGAGGTTGAAGCTGAAATTGATTATTTTGGGGCTGAAAACTTTCAAAAGGCTGCTGGAAATTTTGTGATTGCTGAAATTGTTGTAATGGTGGCTGAAAGTTGGGCTGAAAACTCTGGAATGGCGACTGCCCGTTCTGAAAAAATTGATTTGGTTGCTGGAAATTAGAATAGGGCTGTTGGAATTCTTGCTGGGTCTGCTGAAAGTGTGGACACGGCTGCTGATAAGTGGATGAAAACATTTTGAACCTGCACCCCTGTCACAAAACAAACAAGAAAAATGGCAGTACCCGTATACAAAAGAATAAGCAACAAAAAATAGAACCCAATGATATATCAAAAAGTATACAAGCAAAAATCAAACAAATCAACTAGTTGCTTCCCCGGCAACGGCGCCAAAAATTTGATGGGCCCAAAATATACGCTAATTAAAGTTGTCACGAAATGTATGGGCTCATCAAATTTAAATATCAATGAATGAAAGCTGGAAACCCTTTTTACAATCAAAAGTATGAAAATGTAATATAGGGGCCACAGGTCGTATTTTTCTCAGGGACTAGTTGACGTTGTTTGATTCAAGCTCGTATTTGTGTGTCGTTTGTGTTTTCGGGTTTCAAATGGATATTCGGGTTTTGGGTTGCAATCGGAAATAAAATCGCAATTGAAAATAAATGAACTCAACCAAATGAGCTAAACAAAGTAAATGCTCCCCTAAGGAACTCAACTAGTGAAACTTAATGACCCAATATAACTCAGTCGAAGTTGTAAAACAAATCTGAAATTGTAAAACAAAGCTGATAACACATCCAAATCAAGTGCAGCAAAATTATCTATAAACAGTTCAATACAAAACCAATGCCAAGCCTTATTTGATACAAGTTGTGGGCAAGTAAATCGAGTCAACTTTTGTGCCAAAATCCAACTAATTCCAATTGATATTTAGGAAGTGGGCTGATAATTCAGAAACCTTGCAGAATTGTGGAGATAGGAATGCAAGCTCACACTCAAAGCAGAAATTCAGGATTCAATGGCAGCGAATTCGAACAACTAATTGCAGAAATTTATGTCAACATTAATGGGTTACAAAAACTAGCAAACCAATTGACTTCAGTTGCTATAAAATTCTAAGGTGAAGCTCAACTAATTCAACTTCAGATCTGTAAACTTTGAACCGCAGAATTGGAATTGGCTAGCAGATATGGTAAGCTAGAAATGCAAAAATCCAAAGTTGATTGCAGAAATTCAGATTTGATTGCAGAAATTCAGAAAATTGGCTGCAGGAGCATGTTTCTGCAGAAACTGCAGAAATTCAGGCTGACCATGAATACAACAATTCGAGTTCAAGAAATTCAGATTGTAGACACATGAATCCAGAATCAATTCATTGATACAAGGCACTGATGCTCAGAAATCAGGTTGTTCAGTCCAAAAACGTAGCAGAACTTGGCACAGCCAAAACTGTGATGTGGCAGAAATGAAACTGCCAAATTTCAGAGAATTGAGGAAAGGAATGCAGCCACGAATTGATTGCAAAATCAAACCAGCAGCGAGTGGATGAGAAGTAGGCAGATATAGCAGTCAATAAATGCAGAAATTAACTCCATTGAAACAAACTTGCCCTAAGCCAATCATGATATGCAGAAATAAATGGATGACTTGAAGAAATTCAGGTTTGCAGTTGGAAAGAAACGAGCCTATGCAAGCTCAAGGGCAAGTCCACTAATTCAAGTTCAGGATAAGATTCACTAAGCTAGAAACTCACTTGAAACAATTCTAGGACTGATAAACCTGCTTGTACCATTGGAAACTAAAGCTGCAGAATTCAGAATTGTTGATACGCAGGCTGTGACAAGCTAAAAATTCAGAATTAAAGCTGAATGGAAATCAAGCTCAACTCTAATGCATTAACATACTAAATGCGAGCTTAAATTACAGGGAATTAAACTAAGAAAGAATTGAATTAGAATAAGCTGAAGAATTCGAAACTGACATTTTCAGAACTAGAGCTGATACGGGCTGGGAAAACTGATACGGAAGTAGGAAATTGTAAAGCAATTGAAATTAAATGAAGTATCAACTAAATAAGCTAGCTAACTACTGAAAGAAACAAACTCGAACCACTAATTAAGCAGCCATTCAAAACCGAAATTACAGCAGCTAAAACAGATTCAGAAACTGCAGAATTGAAATGTAACTACAGAAACGAAATTACAACTAAACTGCTGAAATTAACTATGGAAAACTAATCCTCAATCTTCCCTAAGCTCAAAAGCTTCTTGGTCATCAAGCAAGACTGAGCCTCGAACCCGCAAGCTCAAAAAACCATTGAAGAACAGCTCACAAATTCAAATCCAGCTCTCACTCTGAACCAATCTGAATTCCAATCGATTTCCTCAATCTGGCATTGTCCAAGTGCGCGGATGATGTGGGGATGAACCAATGCACTCCAGGGAACCCCTCTGAAGTGCTCGGGTGGATGAAGGATGGAGCAAAACCGAGATTGAAGCTGTAAATGACAGAGCTGTGGAGACCTCACAACAACTCTGTTTTGGCCAATTCGGAGCTGGAAAATTCACCGTGAGCCTTCCCAATAGCCTAGCAATTGATCTATTAGAAGGATTGAAGGGTCGCGCCCCTTTGGATGAAGAACTAAGGAAGAAAATGCTAAGAACACGCGAGGAAGACGAAGAACGGCGGAGACGCGACGACTGTGCGCTGTGGGAAATTTTTCCTTAAGTAATTAACTTTGGACGGCTCAGATTGATTGGAGGAGATCCAACGGCTGATCTTGCTCTGATTGGAGCTAAACTTTTATGATGATGATCTGGGGTCAGGATCTGCCTCGTGGTAGCTCGGATCCTCCAGATTTGCAACGGATGGTCCAGATCAACTCTATCTGTGAATGGACGCTCTAGAGCCCTCCTTGCTTGATCCAACGGTTGATTTAGCTCTGATTGGGATGAAACCTTCAGATCTTGATCATAGAGCTTGATCAACCCTAACCCTAGCTCGGATTACTTCAGATCGTCCCGGATGGCTCAGATCTAGCCGCTCTTGAATCGGACGGCCCGGATTAATCGTAGGCTTGATAATTCGATCCGGTTCACATCCGACTCAGGTTTGACCCAATATGCCCTAGGTCCAGAATCCTTTGATGCCTACAAAAATATATCAGAAAATTAGTGGCCAAATAATCCAAAAATTGTATAATTTTGCAATTAAGTCCAAAATAAGATAAAGTTCCAAAACCTAGGGTAAAATCATAATTAAGCAATAAAAACATGGGTCAAACATGGATTTTAGCAATCAAAATAATCAATAAAATGGTGCTTATCAACCCTCCACTTGAATCTGGCAACGACGATTGATGGAGCTTCATTGCAAGTGATCTCAGCCACTCATCAGAGGAAATCAAGGGTAGAAAGGAGGAGTAGAAAAGGGGATTAGGGCAGCCAAAGAAGGGGATCTCATCATGCCATCGCAACTTTCTTCCACCCGACGCCCCTCTTCTCCATCGATCGCCACCAAGGGTCGACGGTTCCTCCATCCACTTCACAGCCGCCGGCCGACCATTCCCTCTCCTCGCCATCTCCTCCTTTCCCTCTCCCAGTTGGAGTGCCACTCGTCATCATTCGGCAACAGAGGGCATCCTCACAACGTGCACCTCTTCACAGCAGCCGCATGAGAAGCTCTAGCCATCCTTGCAACTTAATTTTCGCTTGTTATTTGTTCTCTAGATTTGGATGTTTGTGTTAATTGATGAATTCCTGTATTGAGCTTGATTCCCCTATTTGGATTGCACGTACCTTGATTAAATTCACTCATGCCTATCATATGTTTGATGAATAGTCCCTTCCATTAGATAGATTTCAATTTTACATTTTCTTTAGCTTAATTTCTTTTAAACTGTGTTAGCATGAGTGCTTTATGATTCCTTATGGTTATGTCTTTCGATTTGATGCAATTATGTTAGGTTTCATTGATGCCTTTTTTTTCCTTGAATGCTTCTTTTATGTTGCTTTCCATTTTCTTGCAATTGTAGTTTAGGTTAGATTATATCTTCTTTACTCGCATTGTCTTTCATTAATTAGGATTAGATTTCATACTTGCTTTGTAGTTTCATTTCGTAGTCTTAGTTTTCAAACCCAAACCCCCAGTTTAATATCTAAAAACCCAAAAGTAATAACTTGGAATCCTAAGATTGTTAACCTATCATTACATTCCTTGAGAGACGACTCATGTTACTCTATGCTACATTAGTTTAGAGGAGTTCGATACTTTAATTGTATTTGAAACCGTAACACGACTGAAACACGGTTATCACCCGCCCATAAGCTGCCGAAGTACTTCTTTCGCTTCATCTGTTTTGTATTCACCTTGGGGGCGCCCGAGACACTCCGGGCGCCCTACTCAACTGCTGCCTCACTCCTTTGAGGCTCTCTGAGCTACAGACACTCATTCCATCAGTCCTGCATCCAGGGTTAGTCCAAAATAACATAAAGCAATAATATGTTAGTTTTATACAGCCTTAGCTTGTAACGACCCGAAAAATTCTCTTAATATTTTCTTAAAGTATTAAGCATGTCTAGATAATTTTTTGAGGAACTTAGAAATATTAATGCTAACTTTGGCCTGGAAAATCCATGTTTTCTCATTTAAATTGGGAAAAATGGCACTAATGGGCCTTATATGGACTTTTTAGTACCATAATTATGGGTGGATTTTAGGTGAAAATTAATATAAATATAAAAGGATTTTAATGAGGAATATTAACATAATTATGGGGGAATTTTTAGAGGATTTTCAGAATTTTAGGGAAATAAAAAAAGAAAAATAAAATAAAAATAAGGTGGATGGACCAAGGATTGAACCTTGGACCTCTTGTACAACCATGCATGCTCTAACCAACTCACCTAGCAAGGGAATGTTATGAGGGAATGAAGTGGATATTGGTTAAGGCTTAGAAGAAGATGAAGGGTCATGGAGAGACTCTTCATTTACCTCCTTAATGGGTTATAAAGAGGGAGGTTTGGGAGTTACCTCTTCCCTTCCATCAATTCCACTTTCTCCCCTCCTCCTTCCTCATCCTAGCCGAAACCTCAAGGAGAGGTTCTCCCTTGGAAAAGCTCCACAAGAAGGTCTCATCTCCAAGATCTAAGGGTTTTCCAAGGATACAAGGGCAAGGGGGGTTCAAGTGTCCAAAGGATTTACAATTTCCTTCTCTTTTAAGGTTTAAAAATCAAGATCAACCAAAGTAAGACTCCCTCACCTGTGGTATAATAGTTCCTTATGTTTTTAGCATGATATATTGGTGGGTTTTTGGGATTTGATGTTAAAAGAAACAAAAAAAAAACCAAGAACCCTAGTCCTAGGGGGTTCGGCCACTAGAGTTTTAGGGTCAATGGTGATGCTAAAAATCTTCATAATGTTGTTTAATGTTCTCTCATGATGTTTAGAGATTAAATATAATTTTTGAGAATTTTTGGGGTACCCTAGGATACCCTAGGGTTTTGGCCAACATCAAGAACCCATGGGTAGGGTTGGGTCTAAAACCTCAAGTATGTGTTTTATGTATTATCATGCTATAAGGGAGATGGAGGGTGTTTATGTGAATGTTTCACATGGCCTAGAGACCCTATAGGTTTCGGCCAAGTACCCTAATAGGGTGGAAAGTTAGGACTTATTTCAAGTAAGGGCCACAATGACCCTATGGTAAGGTATGGTTGGTGTTTAACAATTGATTTGGGGATTTTAATGGAATTTTTCCATGCCCCCATGGCCTTGAAGTTTCGGCCAAGAGCAAGACTAGGGTTAAAGGGTTAGGGTTGGCCTTAAGTAGGGAATCAAATGTTTCCTATGGCCTAGTATGTATGTATGAGATGTTGTTTGGGAAGTTATGTGAAGTTTCATGGACCTAGGGTTCCTTGGGGCTTTCGGCCAAGGACCTAACTTAGGGCTAGAGTTGGGTTAAACCTACAAAGATGCTTGTGTATAGGTTACTAAGATGTATGTTTAAGTAAGATGGAAGAATTTCTATGTTAACCAAACCCTTAGTTATATGTCATTAATTATATGTTAGGTCATAAATGTTTAGACATGTGCCATGATTTATGAATGATATGTATGTATGTCATGATTTATGAATAATTTGTATGTATGTCATGCTTTATGAATGATGTGTACATATGCCATGTTTAAGAATGAAAATGATGAATGAAGTTAAAGTTCATGCCTTTGAGGTTTAATGATGATATGGAATGAAAATGAAGAATGAAGTTAAAGTTCATGCCTTCAAGGCATAACGATGATGTTAAGTATGATGAATGAATGAATATGCTATGAATGATTATGAATGAAAAAGCATGTGAAAGCATTTTATTTTATTTTATGGGCTTGTACCGGACCTAAGTAAGGTCCACGATTTTGGACTACCGATGAAGCTGTCTACGGTTCGGGACTACCGATGAAGCTGTCCTTACGGTTCGGGACTACCGATGAAGCTGTCCTTACCCTAGTAGGTCGAGATTAGCTACCTCGTATTTACTTAGGGATGCGCGCATATGATGTATGAATGTGGTACAAGCCAGGGCCCAAGGAATATTATGATTATGTTAAAGTATTTAAAAGCATGTTTTTAAAGATTAAGCATCCTTATATATATATGCACAATTGCCACATGCATCCATCCATGTTATGCATTATATTTATGATAAGAATAGTATGCAAAGTTTGTTTATGCAAGGTATGTTTATGCAAATGATTTTATTTATGTTCATGCTAGTTTATGATGCCATGATTTAATTATGTTTATGCTAGGTTAGGATGGCATGATTTTATTTATGTTCATGCTAGTTTATGATGCCATGATTTAATTATGTTTATGCTAGGTTAGGATGGCATGATTTTATTTATGTTCATGCTAGTTTATGATGCCATGATTTAATTATGTTTATGCTAGGTTAGGATGTCATGATTTTATTTATGTTCATGCAGTTTATGATGCCATGATTTAATTATGTTTATGCTAGGTTAGGATGCCATGATTTTATTTATGTTCATGCTAGTTTATGATGCCATGATTTAATTATGTTTATGCTAGGTTAGGATGTCATGATTTTATTTATGTCCATGCTAATTTATGAAGCCATGATTTAATTATGTTTGTGCTAAATTAGGATGGCATGATTTTATTTATGTCCATGCTAATTTATGAAGCCATGATTTAATTATGTTTGTGCTAAGTTAGGATGCCATGATTTTATTTAGGTTCAAGCTACGAATGTTTACGAGGTTATGCTTATTATGTTTATGTCTATGCCAAGTATTATGTCATGCCGTGAATGTTTTTAAGTTTATGTTTATGTCATGCTACGAATGTGATTAAGTTTATGTTCATGCCATGTCGAATGTATGCTAAGTGATCATAAAGGCTTATGTTCTAAGTTAAAGCATTAAGTATGTTATTGTTTCATATGCTCATGATTAAGTGATGGATGGTTTTAGTGAGTAGGAAAGAGTCTTACTAAGCCTGTGTGCTTATAGTCTTATTTCCTTATACCGCAGATCACGCAAGGGGACAGTAAGGAAGCAACAGGAGGGCAATAAAGCATGTGTGTGATAGTGACTTGGCCAAGAAACAATATGTTTGCTCGTCTCATGATAGAACTTTACCTTTACTATTATGTGCTTGAATGTGACTCTATGACATGAGGCTAAGTATGACATGATGCTAAGTATGACATAATGCTAAGTATGACATGATGCTAAGTATGACATGATATGATGCTAAGTATAATGTTAATATGCCAAGTTCCCATGTTATGGAGTTAGGAATGGTAGTAAGTGCATGTAGGTGTATGTTTAAAGGTTTCCGCTGCATTATGATGTCTACATGCCCTAAGTATGTTAACGTAACGCCGCTTTATGAAAAAAAAAGCGGGCGTTACAGGTTGGTATCAGAGCAGTTACCATCTCACTACCCACACATCAAGCCCTCTTCCTGCCACTTCCAAGTAAGTACCTTTTTACATATCTGATAGTAGTAAGATGTTTTATGATTTTAAGATATGCAAGTATGAACGATAGTTATGATGAACAGTACTTTAGGATATGTAACGATGAATGATATTTTATCTTCTTTTATGAATTGAATACCTAGAATTTAAGGGTAGGAAAGTGGTTATATATTTTAATCACTAGGGTAGAAGAAATTGATTTGCGTGTGTTTTCTCTGTGTATGTTTGCGGATTGGAAAAAAAAAAGAGAAATGGTTTTGTACTGGCTTAGTCGGTTTGGTACTAACTATGTCATTTTTTTTCAATTCCAGATGTCGCATGAGAACTACACTGAGAGGTGCCGCATGTTGATGAAGTGAATAGAGGAAGTTGAGTACAGTCCGACTCGTGGAATTCAAGGCAACATGGGGTTCTTAGATCGACTATTCTGGAAACTGGAGTAGGAAGGGTTTCCAGTTGTCGATGATCATCGGATCGGAGCTCTGTTGCGTTCATTGCCCAATCAGGCAAGAGAGGTCGCACATTGGATTTAGGGGCAGCACGGATGCCGTATCTCATATACGGAATTGTGTAAGCAGCTTCTCCGCCATGAGTTTCCGGAAGATCTAGGGGACTCGGAGGAGGATCCCGAGATGTACGAGGAGGATTCCGAGCCATTAGAAGAGGATCCTGAGATGTACGCGGAGGACCCCGAGCCATTCGAGGAGGACCCCGAGATGTATGAGGAGGACCCCGAGATGCTCGAGATGTTTGAGGAAGACCCGATGAGCGAGGAGGACGATCTCGAGGTGTTCGAAGAAGACCCCGAGATGCTCGAGATGTTGGAGGAAGACCCCGGGGTGTTTGGGGAAGATCCTGAAGTGGCTGAGGAGGTTCCTGAGATAGAGGAAGAGGATCCGATGGAGACAGTAGAAGATCCTGAGGCAGGCCAAGGAGAGATGAACGAAGGAGTGGCAGTGAATGCCATGATGTTCTTTGTTATGGGCCTGATGGCAGCCCACCTATTTCATTGAGTTCGGTTAGTTTGTGAACCAATAAGGTCTAAGTTAGTCATAATACAATTTGTCGAGAGTGTGGTTCAATCTTATGTTCATGAACCTGATATTAACAATGAGTGACCTATCATATCATGCAATGGTATCAAATTATATAAAGGAAATGATAACACTATGAGGGTTTCTTGGAACTAAAAAGGAGGCTTACCAGCGCTCCAATCCTTACCCTTCCAGAATGCAATCAGAGCTTTGACATGTATAGTGATGCCTCCAAACTAGGACTTGGAGCTGTACTTATGCAGAATGGAAAGGTTATTGCCTACGCCTCTAGGCAACTCAAGGAGTACGAACAGAATTACCCCACTCATGATCTGGAACTGACCGCGGTAGTATTCGCTCTTAAGATATGGAGGCATTATCTGTATGGAGCGCAGTGTCGAATTTATACAGACCACCAGAGTCTGCGATATTTCTTCACTTAGAAGGACCTGAATATGAGGCAACGCCGATGGCTTGAGTTGGTGAAGGACTATGACTGCAAGATCTTCTACCATCCCGGGAAGGCAAACAAAGTGGCCGATGCACTCAGCCGGAAGTCAAGTGCCACCTTGATGTCTATATCTAGATTACCCCGACCACTCGAAAGAGAAATGGTTAATTTTGGGGTCGAGGTCATCACCGGACGACTTTACACCATGACAATATCACCCACACTGTTTGGGGATATGTTGGAAAAACAGAATAGTGATCTGAGTCTTCAGAAAATAAAACAGGAGATCCTAGAAGGAAAAGGCGATGGTTTTCATATCGCAAAGGGGGGAACTATACCTTAGGGATCGTCTATGTATTCCTAATGATCCGGAGCTTCGAAGGAAAATACTAGCGGAAGCTCACGGAACCCCTTATTCGATGCATCCAGGATCCACCAAGATGTATCAAGATTTGAAAGAGAAGTTCTGGTGGTCCGGTATGAAGAGAGATGTGGCTCAACATGTCAGTACTTGCATGACTTGCCAGCAAGTGAAAGCAGAACACCAGCGACCCGGAGGAGTTCTGCAGCCACTTCCAATTCCGGAATGGAAATGGGATGATATCTCAATGGATTTCATTTCAGGACTTCCCCGGACTACAAATGGATATGATGCGATATGGGTCATTATGGACAGGCTGACGAAGTCTGCTCACTTCTTAGCAATCAAGATGACTTATTCGATTGAGCAACTAGCTCAATTATATGTTAAGGAGATAATCATACTTCATGGAGTTCCCAAGACCATCATCTCAGATAGGGATGGTCGCTTTACTTCGCACTTCTGGGAGTGTGTTCAGAAGTCTCTTGGCACTAAATTGCGATTTAGCACCGCCTTTCACCCTCAGATTGATGGGCAAACTGAACGGGTGAATCAAGTACTAGAAGACATGTTGCGAGCTTGTACCTTGGATTTCAAAGGAAGCTGGTGTCGATATCTATGCTTAGCGGAATTCGCGTACAACAATAGCTACCAAGCTACTATTGGAATGGCACCTTATGAAGCGTTGTATGGGAGGAGATGTAGGTCTCCGATCTGTTGGTATGAGGGTGGTGAAAAGAAGGAAATGGGGCTCACAACGGATATCATCAACAACACCACCCGAGCTATACAGAATATTCGACAACGGATAGAAAATACTCAGAGCCGGCAGAAGAGTTATGCCGATGTCCGGCGTAGACCACTGGAATTTAATGTCGGAGATTGGGTGTTTCTGAAAGTGGCTCCTATGAAGGGGGTGACAAGATTTGGGAGGAAAGGAAAACTAAGTCCGCGCTATGTGGAACCGTACCCGATTCTGAAAAGAGTTGGTAAAGTGGCATATGAGCTAGAGCTGACTCCAGAGATGTCAGCTATCCATAACGTATTCCATGTGTCCCTGCTTAAAATGTGTATCCCAAATATGGACCAAGTGATCGAGCCGCAGACAGTACAAGTGCAAGAGGACCTAAGTTATGAGAGCAGACCCATCCAGATTTTGGATAGGGAGGTCAAGAAGCTGAGGAGTAAGGAGGTACCCTTAGTCAAGGTCTTATGGCAAAGTCAACGGTTCGAGGAAGCTACTGTTGGTGCAGGAAGCACCAGATCGAACCTTGTTTTGATATTGGCAAAGGATTCAAAGTTAAGGGTTGTTTGGTATCTAACAATGCTACTTGAGAGTGCAGGAAACCAAGTCCTAGCGAAGGGATGCTAGGCACCTGACGATGGGCTGTCAAGAAACCAAGTCCTGGCGAAGGGTTGCTGGGCGAAAACCAAGTCCTGGCGAAGGGCTGCTAGGCGAAAACCAAGTCCTGGCGAAGGGCTGCTAGGCGAAAAACCAAGTCCTGGCGAAGGCTGCTAGGCGAAAACCAAGACCTGGCGAAGGACTGCCGGGCAAAAGTCCAACTGGAGGATCCGGTTGGCATCAGGTAAACTCTCCCTAGAGGAGTAGGTGAGGACGCGTTCCCCTAGAGGGAACATTAGGCGTCGGTTCGACCTAGGGCTCCATTTTGGAGACCCAAAGTCAGAACCAAGACAGCCAAGGCTGTGTAAAATTAACTTATTAATTGCTGTTTGGACTAACCCTGGATGCAGGACCGAAGGACTGTGTTTCTGCAGCTCAGAGAGCCTCAAAGGAGTGAGGCAGTAGCTGAGCAGGGCGCCCCGGATGTTTCGGGCGCCCCAGAGTCAACCCAAAGTCAGCAGAGCAAGTAAACGCCCCGACAGCAGCACATTTGGGGGCGCCCCGGATGTTTCGGGCGCCCGCGCGCATCGGGCGCCCCGCGTGTCGCGGGCGCCCCCAGTGCCACGCCGACTATCAGCTGCCCTCGCGAAGCCAAAGGATGAGGCTT
>JAGFNQ010000774.1:321936-335019 GCA_024364735.1 Boesenbergia rotunda
GCAGAATCACTTCAGCTTCGTCTTGATACAAATCTGATATATTCATGAACTTAATTCCCTGATTCATAACTTAGAAAAACAACTTCAGCGTTATCTTGATACAAACTTTGCCACTTGTTCCTTTTGTTTTCCTCTTCCATTTTCTCTTTTAGGTTCAGTTATGTTGTGGCTGTGCTTCAACCTCTATCAGAAAAACTTTAATCCAGCCTTCCGTGAGCTTCAAGTGGACTGATTAACTCATTTGACACAAGAGGTGGCAACTCCAAGTAGGAGATTTTCTTCCCTCTTTGCTGAATTTTTGATTTTTTTGACACCAAACTCAAATCAACTTGGCAAAAATTTTTTTCGAAATGGCATCCTTGATAAAAATTTCTTCCCAATCACTAATCACTCCCCCACACTTAAATCTTTGTCCGTCTCGGGCAAAATAACATTAGAAACATTTCAAACAACAAGTCCAAAGAGAAGTGAGGGTAAGAGTAAGAAATAAGTAAAGAAAAATGGAATGAACATGATTTTTGTCAATATTGATATGGAAAGGTAAACAAATGGATTAGCCTCTATAGATGTGATCCAATCATTGAAATATGGTTTTGAGAGAACCTAGGCAAGTTCTAGAGCACAATAATATGTATGTGTCACAAAATAAGGCTAATCTCACTAGGTAAAAATAATCCATCTCAAATCCTCAATTAAGAATCTAAAACAAAATCGTACTCAAGCATCCAAGATTTCATCCATTAGCTCAAATCCTAAGTTTTAACAACCAAATTTAATTTATTTTCAAAAGACTCTAACATGACATGAAGATAACCTAAAGGGATACATTTATTTATACTCATGCAAGAGAAAGTGACAAAAGAAATAACATGCATTTATTTACAAGGACTCAGTTCAAAGGAAAATTCTAATTCTAGGAAGCATGAAAATGAAAAATAAAATAAAAGAAAATACGAAAAGAAAAATCAAACTCCCCTTTATTCTGGTGGACTCTATCAAGAAGCAGCCTCCATCTTGGTAGTGGAGGAGTCTGGGTGGCTGGGAGATTTGGAACTCCCCCACACTTGAACTTTGCAAAAATTTGCTCTGGTGGCCTAAGACAGTTCAGGTATAATAGCCATGTAAGAGGTGGAGTGCTTTGAACTAGAGTAAAATCATCTCCTCCTTCTTGATGCCTTTCAGAAGTCCTTCCAGGAGGTTGAAGTCTGTTCAGTTGGAGTACCCGCTCCTGAAGTCTTCTGGACCCTGCAAAAACATGTAATACCTCTATCAAGTGTACAGGGTCAGAACGAAATAAAATAGTATCAGTTTCTGCATGTAATGAATCCAAAACTGCATCATATCCAATTAAATCGAATTCGGGTGCCTCAATAAAATTTTCAAAATTATTTCCTATAAAATTTGCATCCAAAGACTCATCACAAATAAAGAAATCAATTTCTGGCTCATCAATAGAAATTTCACATTTATTTTCAATAAAGCATGTATCAAGTAATGTGTCACAGCCAATCAAATCAATCTCAGATATTTCCATAAGTTTCTCACATTCATCCTCAGCATAAGATATAGCAAGAGACTCATCAAAATAATAACATCCATTTCAGGCACTTCTAAAAAATTTTCTCTATCCATATCCACAAAAGATGTATTAAGTGATTCATCATAAAAAACTACATCAATTATGGGTGCCTCTAAAATTATTTCGCAATCCATATTTACAAGGGATGTGTCAAGTAATGCATGATGATCAATAAAATCAATGTGTGGTACCTCTATTGGATTTTCACAAACAATTTCTACACAAGGTATATCAATAAACTCATCAGAATCAATAAAGTCAGCACTAGGTACCTCACTGCATTTTTCTGAAGAAAGAGGAGAAATACTTACCTGAGCGTGCTGGAGAATACCTGGAGGTTCTACAAGGGTAGATGTGTCCATGGCTTCCTCCTGGTCAAGTACATGCTCCTCTTCAGCCTCAGGCTCTGGTGGACAATCAACTGGTGATCCTTGGGTGCTTGCTTCCACCATGCAAGTCCCTACACTTTCTGGTTCATCTTCTGAATCTTGTGGTGGTCCCTGGGGCTTAGTGCAGTCCCCTACACCTATGGAATCATCTCCTATGCAAGTTTCCTCTGTAATATCTGCAACAATAATGTTAGAAAAATTAGGACCGTCAATAATACTATCATCAGAAACTAAAAGTCTAGAATGGTCCTGTGGAGCTTCAGTTTCTTCTTCTTGAGCTGAAAAATTTGAAAATGAATTTTGAGTAGGAATCTCCGGAGGGATGCATGCTGTAGGTGCCCAGACTTTGATGAGTACGTCATCTTCTTCTTCTTCTATCAAATGTGCAAGATTACTTGAAGAAGGACTTGGCCATGCACTAGGGTCACCTTGAACTTGCATTTGATTCATTTGACTAACAATTTGTCCAACGCCTCTTTCTATGTCTTGAAGCCTTTGCTGCTGTTGATGATATTGTACAACTAGTTGATAAATCTCCTCCATTCTTTGTTGTTGTGCCTCATTCTCATTAAGATTCTCAAAGCCTCCTTGGTTAGCATAGCTCCTTGACTGATTTTGAAAGGATGAATTAGTTGGCTGAAATGGTGGAGCTTGCTGATTTTGTTGAAAACATGGATTTTGGGGCTGATTAAAGGACTGATTAGAGGGCTGATATTCTTGGAAACTTTGCTGGGAGTTATAGCCTTGAAAGTTCTGATTTTGGTGTGGAAAATTTTGTGGCAAGGGCTGAAAATTCTGATTTTGAAACCCTTGGTTGTAAGACTGAAAATTTTGATTCAAGGGTTGTGTGGGCTGATAAAATGGCTGGTTTTGAGGCGGATCTTGCTGAAATGTTTGACACACTTGTTGCCCCTGTTGATATGGCTGGAATTGAGGTTCGAATTGCTGAAATGTAGGCTGGAAATTCGGATTAGAAGGCTAAAATTGCTGAAACTGGGGCTGAAACTCTTGCTGAAAATTTTGTTGATTGGGATGAAAATTTTGGAAAGGCTGCCCATTCTGAAAATTCTAGAAAATTTGTTGAATTGGCTGAAAATCCGGCTGAAATTGTTGGAATTGCGGTTGAAATGATTGTGGTGGCTGAAATTGTTGACATGGTAGCTGAAATTGCTAAATTTGTTGATCGAAACTCTGAAATTGTGTCTGCCCTTCCTGAAATTGTTGGAAATTTGGTTGACTTGGCTGCTGAAATTGGAAGGGCTGACTTGGCTGACAATTAGGCTGAAAAAATTGCATTGGTTGTTGAAAATTTGCACAGGAATGTTGGAAATCTTGATTTGGCTGTTGATTTTGTTGGAATTGTTGACACGACTGCTGGTAAGTAGATGGAAACATTCTGAACTGGCAGTCCTTTCACAAAACAAACAAGAAAAAATGGTAGCAACCGTATATGAAGATAAAGCAACAGAAAATAGAACCCAATGATATATCAAAAAGCATACAAGCAAAAATCAAACAAATCAACTAGTTGCTTCCCCGGCAACGGCGCCAAAAATTTGATAGGCCCAAATATACTAATTAAAGTTGTCACGAATGTGGGCCTCAAATTTAGAATTTATAAATGAAATGCTGGAAACCCTTTTACAATCAAAAGTATGAAAATGTAATATAGGGGCCACAGGTCATATTTTTCTCGGGGCTAGTTGATGTTGTGTGATTCTAGCTCGTATTTAGGTGTCGTTTGTGTTTTCGGGTTTCAAATGGATATTCGGGTTTTGGGTTGCAATCGGAAATAAAATCGCAATGAAAATAAATGAACTCAACCAAATGAGCTAAACAAAGTAAATGCTCCCCTAAGGAACTCAACTAGTGAAACTTAATGACCCAATATAACTCAGTCGAAGTTGTAAAACAAATCTGAAATTGTAAAACAAAGCTGATAACACATCCAAATCAAGTGCAGCATAATTATCTATAAATAGTTCAATACAAAACCAATGCCAAACCTTATTTGATACAAGTTGTGGGCAAGTAAATCGAGTCAACTTTTGTGCCAAAATCCAACTAATTCCAATTGATATTTAGGAAGTGGGCTGATAATTCAGAAACCTTGTAGAATTGTGGAGATAGGAATGCAAGCTCACACTCAAAGCAGAAATTCAGGATTCAATGGCAGCGAATTCGAACAACTAATTGCAGAAATTTATGTCAACATTAATGGGTTACAAAAATTAGCAAACCAATTGACTTCAGTTGCTATAAAATTCTAAGGTGAAGCTCAACTAATTCAACTTCAGATCTGTAAACTTTGAACCGCAGAATTGGAATTGGCTAGCAGATATGGTAAGCTAGAAATGCAGAAATCCAGAGTTGATTGCAGAAATTCAGAAAATTGGCTGCAGGAGCATGTTTCTGTAGAAACTGCAGAAATTCAGGCTGACCATGAATATAACAATTCGAGTTCAAGAAATTCAGATTGTAGACACATGAATCCAGAATCAATTCATTGATACAAGGCACTGATGCTCAGAAATCAGGTTGTTCAGTCCAAAAATGTAGCAGAACTTGGCACAGCCAAAACTGTGATGTGGCAGAAATGAAACTGCCAAATTTCAGAGAATTGAAGAAAGGAATGCAGCTACGAATTGATTGCAAAATCAAACCAGCAGCGAGTGGATGAGAAGTAGGCAGATATAGCAGTCAATAAATGCAGAAATTAACTCCATTGAAACAAACTTGCCCTAAGCCAATCATGATATGCAGAAATAAATGGATGACTTGAAGAAATTCAGGTTTGCAGTTGGAAAGAAACGAGCCTATGCAAGCTCAAGGGCAAGTGCACTAATTCAAGTTCAGGATAAGATTCACTAAGCTAGAAACTCACTTGAAACAATTCTAGGATTGATAAACCTGCTTGTACCATTGGAAACTAAAGTTGCAGAATTCAGAATTGTTGATACGCAGGCTGTGACAAGCTAAAAATTCAGAATTAAAGCTGAATGGAAATCAAGCTCAACTCTAATGCATTAACATACTAAATGCGAGCTTAAATTACAGGGAATTAAACTAAGAAAGAATTGAATTAGAATAAGCTGAAGAATTCGAAACTGACATTTTCAGAACTAGGGCTGATACGGGCTGGGAAAACTGATACGGAAGTAGGAAATTGTAAAGCAATTGAAATTAAATGAAGTATCAACTAAATAAGCTAGCTAACTACTGAAAGAAACAAACTCGAACCACTAATTAAGCAGAAACCATTCAAAACCGAAATTACAGCAGCTAAAACAGATTCAGAAACTGCAGAAATGAAATGTAACTACAGAAACGAAATTACAACTAATCTACTGAAATTAACTATGGAAAACTAATCCTCAATCTTCCCTAAGCTCAAAAGCTTCTTGGTCGTCAAGCAAGACTGAGCCTCGAACCCGCAAGCTCAAAAAACCATTGAAGAACAGCTCCCAAATTCAAATCCAGCTCTCACTCTGAACCAATCTGAATTCCAATCGATTTCCTCAATCTGGCATTGTCCAAGTGTGCGGATGATGTGGGGATGAACCAATGCACTCCAGGGAACCCCTCTGAAGTGCTCGGGTGGATGAAGGATGGAGCAAAACCGAGATTGAAGCTGTAAATGACAGAGCTGCGGAGACCTCAGAACAACTCTGTTTTGGCCAATTCGGAGCTGGAAAATTCACCGTGAGCCTTCCCAATAGCCTAGCAATTGATCTATTAGAAGGATTGAAGGGTCGCACCCCTTTGGATGAAGAACTAAGGAAGAAAATACTAAGAACACACGAGGAAGACGAAGAACGACGGAGACGCGACAAGGAGAAGAACAGTGAAATGTTTGATTAAATACTTAAGCACGGACGGTCCAGATTGATTTGATGAAATCCAACGGCTGATCTTGCTCGGATTGGAGCCAATCTTTAATGATGATGATCTGGGGTCAGGATCTACCTCGTGGTAGCTCAGATCCTCCAGATTTGCAACGGATGGTCCAGATCAACCTAATTTGTGAATGGACAATCTAGAGCCCTCCAAGCTTGATCCAACGGCTGATCTTGCTCTGATGGGGATGAAACCTTCAGATCTTGATCAGGGTGCTTGATCAACCCTAGCCCTAGCTCGGATTGCTTCAGATTGTTCCGGATGGCTCAGATCTAACCGCTCTTGAATCAGACGGCCCGGATTAATTGTAAGCTTGATAATTCGATCCGGTTCACATCCGACTCAAGTTTGACCCAGTATGCCCTAGGTCCAGGATCATTTCTTGCCTACAAAAATATATCAGAAAATTAGTGGCCAAATAATCCAAAAATATATAATTTTGCAATTAAGTCCAAAATAAGAGGAAATCCTAAAACCTAGGGTAAAATCACAATTAAGTAATAAAAACATGGGTCAAACATGGATTTTAGCAATTAAAATAGTCAACAAAATGGTACTTATCACCGCCCAATGATCCATTCCTGGATCAGACTGGTATCTGCTCGTGACGCTCAGAGCATATGATACATCGGGCCTAGTACATAACATAGCATACATGATAGATCCTATCGCGGATGCATAAGGAATCTTATTCATGCAAATCCTCTCGTCTTCTGTGCGCGGACACATAGACTTTGAAAGGTTGATCCCATGCCTGATGGGAAGGTAACCTTTCTTGGATTCTGACATGCTAAACCTTTTTAGCACTCGGTCTATATATGTACACTGTGAAAGACCAAGCAACCGTTTTGATCTATCTCTATAGATTCTAATCCCAAGGATATAGGTTGCTTCTCCCAGGTCTTTCATGGAGAATGTTTTGATCAACCAAATTTTAACCGACTGTAAGACTGATATATCGTTTCCTATAAGCAATATGTCATCGACATATAATACTAGGAATACGATTGCACTCCCACTAACCTTCTTGTATAAACAAGGTTCGTCAGGATTTTGTGAGAAATCAAACTCTTTGATTGTCTCATCAAAACGGATGTTCCAGCTCCTGGATGCTTGCTTCAGTCCATATATGGATCGTCGAAGCTTGCATATTTTGGTTTTGTCAACCGATGTAAAACCTTCTGGTTGTATCATGTATACATCCTCAAGCAGGTTTCCATTAAGGAAAGCTATTTTCACATCCATTTGCCATATCTCATAATCATAATGAGCTGCTATGGCCAGGAACATCCAAATGGATTTAAGCATAGCTACTGGCGAATAGGTTTCGTCATAATCAATTCCTTGTTTCTGACGATATCCCTTTGCCACTAATCTAGTCTTAAAGGTAACAACATTACCTTCCATGTCTGTTTTCTTTTTGAAAACCCACTTGCACCCTATGGGCTTAATCCCTTCAGGTGGGTTAACCAAGTCCCATACTTGATTTTCGTATATGGAATCCATTTCCGACTTCATGACTTCAAGCCATTTAACCCTTTCTGAACTTTTCAGAACATCTTCATAACTGATAGGTTCGTCATCGCTTATGAGTAACACGTTGTTCGATTCACTTATGAGAAATCCGTATCTCTCTGGAATATTGCGTGTCCTATCAGACCTACAAAGAGGTGGTATTGTTTTAGGTTCAACTGATAGCTCATCATTATGAGTTATTGGTTGTGGGTCTAGACTAGGTGTCTCTGTAATGTCTATTGGAGTTTCTTGAACTTTATCAAGTTCAATGCCACTCCCACTGTTTTCTTGTAAAAGAAATTCTTTTTCCAGAAATACAGCATGCCTTGAAACAAACAACTTTTATTCCAAGGGATGATAGAATTGGTAACCCATTGTTTCCTTAGGGTATCCAATAAATAGACATTTATCAGACTTAGCATCCAATTTGTCTGATACAGTTCGCTTCACATAAGCAGGACAACGCCATATCTTAAAGTGAGTTAAGTGAGGTTTCTTACTATTCCACGTCTCATATGGAGTAGTAGAGACTACCTTGGTCGGGACTCTGTTTAGCAAGTAAACAACTGTCTTAAGTGCATAGCCCCAAAAGGATTTTGGAAGAGTTGCATGATTCATCATGGATCTAACCATGTCCATCAAGGTTCGGTTACGCCTCTCAGATACACCATTATGCTGTGGTGTATATGGCGGAGTCCATTGAGACAATATCCCATTGTCCCTAAGATAATCTTGAAACTCTTGACTTAAGTATTCACCACCCCGATCGGATCGAAGTATCTTAATACTTTTGCCAAGATGTTTCTCTACTTCATTTCTGAACTCTTTGAATTTCTCAAAAGCTTCAGATTTGTGTTTCATCAAGAACACATACCCGAATCGTGAGTGATCATCAATAAAGGTAATGAAGTAGCTATAGCCTCCTTGTGCAAGAGTTGACATTGGTCCACATACATCAGTTTGTATTAGACCAAGCAATTCTCCCACTGGATTACCTTTTCCGAAAAAGGGTAATTTGGTCATCTTGCCTTTTAAGCATGATTCGCATGTATCAAATGAATCGGGTTCAAATGATTCCAGAATTCCACATCGGTGTAATTTGGTCACGCGTTTCTTACTTACATGGCCAAGACGATAATGCCACGTATAGGAGTCTATTCGATTATCTATTCGAGCACGTTTGTTGCTAACTTCGATATTGAAAACGTCACCGGATAAATCTAACGTGTAGATACGATTGCACAAAGTTCCAGTCCCATAAAAAACACCATTTAAAGTTATGTAACAACAATTGTTACTAAAAGTTAAATGATAACCCTTTTCATTCAAACATGAAATAGATACAATGTTCTTTATTAATGAAGGAACAAAATAATAATTATCCAATTCTAAGACACGTCCAGTAGGGAACTTTAGCAAATATGTTCCAATGGCAACAGCAGCAATCTTTGCTCCATTTCCAACTCGCAAATTTGCTTCTCCCTTGACGAGTCATCTTCTATTCCTTAGCCCCTGTATGTCATTACATATATGTGAGCTACACCCAGTATCAAGTACCCAGGTATTTGAGGAAATAGAGTGACATTCAATAACGAAGATACCTGAAGAGGATGGGGCATCGGATGCCTTCTTCTTCAAGGACTCAAGATAAACCTTGCAGTTTCTTCGCCAGTGACCCTCCTTGCCGCAATGATGGCAAGTGCCTTTTGGTGTCTTTTCAGTCTTTTTGGCCTTTTTCTTCTTTCCCTTATTCTGTTCTTTGGCCTTCCTCTTAGAACCTTTCTTCGAGGAACCAACTAACAGTACCGTCTTTTGATCCTGCTTCACAGAAGGCTCTATAGTCTTTAGCAGGTTGAGCAACTCAGGAATGGTAGTCTCCAGCTTGTTCATCCGATAGTTCATCACGAATTGTGAATAACTTTTGGGCAAACAATGCAGAATTAAGTCAATACTTAGTTCATGATCCATTACAAAACCGAGTGTGCTCAGTCGCTCAATATACCCCAACATCTTCAACACAAACTGTGAAACAGAAGTGCCTTCCTGCATCTTAGAGGTGAAGAGGAGTCTGGGGCCTCGAACCTTTCGGATCTCGCCTGCTCGTCAAATAACTCATGAAGATGGAAGATGATGGTATAAGCATCCATATGCTTATGCTGCTTTTGCAGCTCAGGTACCATAGCGGCTAGGATGATGCAACTCGCAAGTTCAGAATCAGTTACATGTTTCTGATAGGCCACTAACTGGTCTGGAGTTGCATTTTCTGGAGGACGGTTGGGAAGTTGATCTTCAAGGACATAAGCAAGCTTCTCTGCCTTGAGGACTATCCTCAGGTTTCGAAGCCAGTCCATGAAGTTTGACCCAGTCAGTTTATTGGTGTCCAAAATGGAACGTAAATTCAGAGAAGACATGATCGAGTGATTATCCTAGAAATACAAATTGAGTTTATGTGAGAAGAATGATAAAGAATGCATCAACATACATTAATTAAATTCTATTTATTTATCGAATTGAATAACCCTTGTTATCAATTCGGGAGATCGTAGGAACATCTCCAAATAGGTTGATATCCAACCATAGATAAGAACAACCATGGCTGTGGCCATCAAGTTATTCTTAGCTATGAAGATAGGTAATTATACCGATTACATATCACATATATGTAACTATCACTTTATGCTATCAACTAATTGAATGTTTGCATAAATCATTGGGTTGTTAATTCATTAACAAGTATGCAACAATATACATAGCACCCAACTGCACCTCTCTTTACATCGACCTTGGATGTGGCACAACAAATCGATGCTCCAAGCTTAAGGAGGACCCATTAATCAAGAAATAGTTTTAATATGGTTGGAGCTCATTCAACCGTTTAGTCAGGCTTGGATGTGTCCAACAACCAATACTAAGGATTGACCTTTGACTCTAACTATATTAATCATAAACTAATTCCATGGTTTGAACATGTTGAGGTTCAAGCCGGGCATGGATGTGTCCATCAACCCAAACGAGAAACAAAACTCCGGTTCTAACCATATTAATGGAAGGTGTTGGCCTTAATATTTTGTAAGGGGTTTTGGGTCTCATCCTTTCTTTTCTAAGCACATTCATGACATATAATTATGTCATGTACTAACGATTTCCTTAATAAAGTATGTATGTGACTTAATTTATCAAGTCTCATTAATTGAATTAGGAACCGGATTTCCTAATTCTAATTTCATACTTTATATAAGGAATTGTTTTGGGAAAAATTTCCTAAATTGTTATAATCAATTTCGGAAATAATATGTTTAAGACTTTGATTTCTCTAAATCAAATCTTATTAAATTAAGAGACAGATTCCCTTAATTCAACCACATATTATTTTCATGAAAATCTTATTTAAGAAAACTCTATAGGAAACCATTTTCCTAATTAATTTTGGAGACAACAATATGTAAGAGCATCACCTCTTAAATCAAATAAGGAAATTATCGTTTAAGAATCACCTCAAAATTTCCAAGATTTGATTACATATTTTATTTATGGATTTATTAATTTCAACAAATTATTTTCTTTGAGTGGCTCCCCGAGGCTCAGATACCCAAAAAAAAGGAATTTGTTGTAAATCTAATTTGGTTCGCTCCCCAAGGCGTAACCAAATTAAACATGACAATTTTATTCAAAATAGGAAATTAAATTACAACAACTAACTTTAAATTGGACGGCTCCCCGAGGCTCAATCCAAAATAAAAAATTTTTGTTAATAATTTAAAACCAATTCGAATTTAATTATCAATTAATAATCCATAAATTTGTCTAGACTTTCTTGAAAGAAAGTGCCCAAAATTGCGAGATTTCATAATAGGTTTTCAGAATAATTGTAAGTTTCTGGTACAAAGAAAACTTACATATTTCCAAAATTGGAAAAATTTCCAAAATAGGAAATTTCCAAAATTGGAAAGTTTCCAAAAATGGGAAGTTTTCATAATTATCATAAAATTTCAGAAACTAGGATATTTCAAAAGTTTGCGAAATTTCATGAAAATTTCCAAACTTTTAAATTCCTAAATCTAAAATTTATCATAATTGGAAATTTCCATAATTGGGAAATTTTCCAAAATTGAGATCAGGACAAAGTTTTCCGCAAAACAATTATATGATTATGTCGAACACTAACCGGCTCTGATACCACTGTGAGGACCGGGTGCATGTTGACATGGATACGAGTTCGTAATTTTAGAATTTAATTACGTGCAGCGGAAGATTTAGCATAAATAATTTCTCAAATTATTTTAACCACGTATCTAGCATGCAACCTTATGTTGTGGAGACATGATCATACATTTAAAATTTTGCAGAAAGTAAACTAATTTACTTAATACCTCGCGTAACTCGTAGAACGGGACGAGATCCAACCGTAGCGTCCCTCGGAAGCTCCACCTCTATTCACGTCCACGCTGAGTCCTCTTCGGGATTACTTCGCAAAGCCACGAGTTTCGTGCCGACAAGAACTACTAGATTCTCCAAAGGCACGACTAGAATATCAAGAGAGAGAGATGGAAAACTAACCACCAAACGAAAAACGGAATCAAGATTCCGGGAGGAAGGAAGGAGTCGCGACCCGCTTCTTCATCTTCTTCGGCACCTTCTTAGTGGAGGTGGCTCACGGCAACCCTAGGGGAGCCCTCTAGGGCCGGCACCTACTAGAGGAGGGAGAGGGAGAGAAGGAGAGGGAGAGAGGCTAGGCAAGAATCCTTGATCTCTTGAATTGATTTCCAAGCCTTGCCTTTGCACATTTATATGGTATCCTCTTTATCGCCAAGTCTCCTTTTAACAGAATAAATTTTTCATAAGAAATTTATCTTATAAATTTTTCTATGAATTATTCCGTTATGCCAAGTTTTATTATAACTTAATTTATAATAAAAACAACCATGTCTCCCCTTTTATTATGGAATAAAATTTTATAAGAAATTTATTATATAAATTTTTCTTATCATGGAAAAATCAATTCATAATTTATTTTTTAAAATAAAATAAACCAATCCATGGTTCATTTTAATTTCCATAAAAATAATAAATTTCTATAAATTTCTTTATATAAATTGCTTTATATAAATTTCATTATCCATAATTTTGTAAAACAAATCACGCTCGATTTATTATATAATTTAAACCAAACAATTTGGTTTCCCTTTTTCTTGTGGCCGGCCAAACCAAAGAGGGTGGGGACGCTCTTTGGCCGGCCAAATCCAAGCCTTCACCTTACGAATTAAACTCATTTAATTCGCCCAATAAGATTCAAAAGGCTTAGCCATTTTAAGTTTTCGATGCGTCTCTGATAAATTCAGATTTGACTTTCTCTCTTGATCGGAAAATCTAATTTTCAACTCGTTTTAAATCCCTCGGATTACTCGTAGTGTGTGTGACTAAATAGGCTTTCGATTTATGTTGGCCATCTATAATCAACCAATTATCGAACGATCATGAGTGGCACCTAGTAGTACATCATTACCCCCAATTAATCGAAAGATCAACGGTTGACCTCAGAAATAATTCTGAAACCCTTCAGCAGCTATAATGAGTCGTGCCTCATTCCCTTCACCATCTTATACCCATTTGGTTCAGGACACGGTCTATGTGTGTCAGTCCCCACTAGGCTGACTACGTCACACCTAGGCCAAGTAATGTCTTTCTCGTCCAACGGATTCTAGT
>JAGFNQ010000775.1:0-41328 GCA_024364735.1 Boesenbergia rotunda
AAGATTTATTAAAGAATGTATACAACATAAATTAAATCCTATTTATTTTACGAATTGATCACCCTTATTATCAATTCGGGAGATCGTAGGAACATCTCCAAATAGGTTGATATCCAACCATAGATAAGATCCACCATGGCTGTGGCCATCAAGTTTTTCTTAGCTATGAAGGTAGGTAATAATACCGATTACACATCACATATATGTAACTATCACATTATGCTATCAACTAATTGAATGTTTGCATAAATCATTGGGTTGTTAACTCATTAACAAGTATGTATCATCATACATAGCACCCAACTGCACCTCTCTTTACATCGACCTTGGCTGTGGCACAACAAATCGATGCTCCAAGCTTAAGATTGACCCATTAATCAAGAAATAGTTTTAACATGGTTGGAGCTCATTCAACCACTTAGTCAGGCTTGGATGTGTCCAACAACCAAAACTAATGATTGACCTCTGACTCGAACTATATTATTCATAAACTAATTCCATGGTTTGAACATGTTGAGGTTCAAGTCGGGCATGGATGTGTCCATCAACCCAAGCGAGAAATAAAACTCCGATTCTAACCATATTAATGGAAGGTGTAGGCCTTAATATTTTGTAAGGGGTTTTGGGTCTCATTCTTTTAAGCACATTCATGACATAAAATTATGTCATGACTAACGATTTCCTTAATAAAGTATGTATGTGACTTAATTTATCAAGTCTCATGAATTAAATTAGGAACCGGATTTCCTAATCATAATTTCATACTTTATTAAAGGAATTGTTTTGGGAAACAATTTCCTAAATTGTCATAATTAATTTCGGAAATAATATGTTCAAGACTTTGATTTATCTAAATCAAATCTTATTAAATTAAGAGACAAATCCCTTAATTCAACCACATATTATTTTCATGAAAATCTCATTTAAGAAACTCTATAGGAAACCATTTTCCTAATTAATTTTGGAGACAACAATATGTAAGAGCATCACCTCTTAAACATATTTTATTCATGGATTTAATTAATTACAACAAATTGTTTTCTAAGGGTGGCTCCCCGAGGCTCAGATACCCAAAGAAAAGTAATGTGTTTTAAATCCAATTGGACGGCTCCCCGAGGCTCAATCCAATCAAACATGACAATTTCAATTAAAAAATTGGGAAATTAAATTACAACAACTAACTTTAAATTGGACGGCTCCCCGAGGCTCAATCCAAAATAAAGAATTTTGTTGTCAATTTAAAAACCAATTCAAATTTAATTGTCAATTAACAGTCCATGAATTTGTCTAGACTTTCTTAAAAGAAAGTGCCCAAAATTGCGAGATTTCGAAAATTGATTTTCAGAATAATTGTAAGTTTCTGGTACAAAGGAAACTTACATATTTCCAAAATTGGAAAATTTCTAAAATAGAAAAATTTCCAAAATTGGAAAGTTTCCAAATATGGGAAGATTTCGAAATTATTATAAAATTTCAGAAAATAGAAAATTTCAAATGTTTGCGAAATTTCATGAGGATTTCCAAACATTGAAATTCCTAAATCTAAAATTTATTATAATTTGAAAGTTTCCATAATTGAAAATTTTTTCCGAAATTGAGATCATGACAAAGTTTTCCACAAAACAATTATTTGATTAAGTCGAACACTAACCGGCTCTGATACCACTGTTGGGACCGGGTGCATGTCGACAAGGATACGAGTTCGTAAAATTTAAAATTTTTACGTGCAGCGGAAGAGTTTGCATAAAATAATTTCCTAAATTATTTTAACTTCATATCTAGCTTGCAACCTTATAGTGTATCGACATAATCATGAAATAAAAGTTTGCGAAAAGTAAACTAATTTACCAAGTACCTCGCGTAACTCGAAGTAAGGGACGAGATCCAACCGTAGCGTCCCTTGGAAGCTTCGCCTCTATTCGCGTCCACGCCGAGTTCTCTTCGGGATGACTTCACAAAGTCACGAGTTTTGTGCCGACGAGAACTACTAGATTCTCGGAAGGCACAACTAGAAGGACAAGAGAAATAATGGAAAAACTAACCGATGAAATAACGGAATCAAATTCCGAGAAGAGAGGAGTCGCTATCCGCTTCTTCTTCTTCGTCTTCGGGTTCTTCTCCTTCTTGAAACCTCACGGCAAACACCCTTGTTCGTGTTGTGGTTGGGCGCCGGCCCTAGAGAGGCTAGGGTGCGCCGGCCCTAAGGGAGGAAGAAGAGGTGGAGGAGAGGAGATTAAGAGAAAGAGAGAGGGAGTAATTAATCTCTTAATTGTGTGGAATAAGGGCTAGCCTTTGGTTCCTTTATATAGTAGCAACTCCTTTGCTAAGTCTCCCTCTAAACCGAATTAACGGAATTAACGGAATTAGTTATAAAAAATTTATCTTATAAATTTTCTTATTGCTTATTCCGTTTAAGCCTAGTCTTATTATAAACAATTTATAATAAAACAAATTAGTTATCATAAGAGATTTATCCTATAAATTCTCTTATGAATTTTATTATAACTAACTTTATAATAAAACTAATTATTTATCATAAGAAATTTATCCTATAAATTCTTATGAATTAATTCCGTTTAAACCAAGTCTTTATTATAAACTAATTTATAATAAAAACTAATTCTTCTTCTCTTTAAATTATAGAATAAATTTTATAAGAAATTTATAAACTTTCTTATTATGGAAAAATCAATTCATAATTGATTTTATAAAATTAAAATAAACCCAATTCATGGATTATTTTAATCTTCCATAAAAGAATAAATTTCTATAAATTTTATTTATATAAATTTCTTTATACAAATTTATTTATCCATAATTTATAAAATAAATCGCGCTATATTTATTTTATTAATTAAACCAATTATATTGGTTTTCTCCTTTTATTTGGCCGGCCACCAAAGAGGGGTTAACACCCTCTTTGGTCGGCCAAACCCAACCCGAACCGTCGCGAATCAAACTCATTTAATTCGCCCGAAAAGCCTTCAAAAGACTTAGCCATTTTTAGCTTCCATTGCGCCTCTAACTAACTCAGATTCGACTTATTTCTCTTGATCGGAAAATCCAATTTTCAACTCATTTTAAATCCCTCAGATTACTCGTAGTGCGTGTGACTAAATAGGCTTTCGATTTATGTTGGCCGTCAATAATTAACTAATTATAGAACGATCATGAGTGGCACCTAGTAGTACATCATGATCCCCAATTAATCGAAAGATCAACGGTTTGACCTCAGAAGAAATTATTCTGAAACCCTTCAGCAGCTCTAATGAATCGTGCCCCATTCCCTTCACCACCTTATACCCACTTGGTTCAGGACACGGTCAATGGTGTCAGTCCCCACTAGGCTGACTACGTCACGCCTAGCCCAAGTAATGTCTTACTCGTCCTTTGGATTTCTAATTACTCTCATGTATTTTAGAGACTCTCACTCTAAACATGATATGCTCTGGCCAGAGGCTTTGAGTAACAATCCGACGATAGGCCTGGGTATACATCTCCTCGCAAGGAGTGGTGAATCCTTTGTAGGCTGTTCAAACATCTTCGGGCACTTCGGCTTACACCCGATCATCCTGGGTCCACACCTCCTTGGAGATGCTTGCTTAAGATGTCAAAGTATAAGTCTCCATGACCAAGATGACTTGAACACCGCAAGTCAAAGGAACATCGCACTTAAGCCGCAGTAAGATCTTCATTGACATATCTACATGTAGATTCCCATATGAAGTCTTACAGCTAGTCACTCCAATGAACTAGTTCCCTTAACTAGCATCCATGTTTATCTCCGGGCATCCCAATGTCACCAGCCAGTGAGAATCAGCTGAATAGAGAATAACCCATGCTAGTCTCAACAGAATTGATAATGTCCGTATTTATCAATTCATCGACTAGGGATATTTCCAACACTTCACATTTGCGCATTTAGAGATAATCACTAGTTGTGATCTCATCACAAATTCTCTTATGCTGTGAGTTGTATTACGGACATTCAGTAGATGAGTTTAAGATCCCAATCAAATACACAAGTATGTATACTCAAATAGTGAATTATCATTTATTAATATAAATATTTTACAATCATAAGGCGATTACCTTAGGACACTTCTCTCATATCACTAACACTAGTACATTGGAGTGACTAGCTGTAAAACTTCATATGGATATCTATACAGATATGTCAATGAAGTTCTTACTGCAGCTTAAGTGCGATGTTCCTTTGACTTGCGGTGTTCAAGTCATCTTGGTCATGGAGACTTATACTTTAACATCTTAAGCAAGCATCTCCAAGGAGGTGTGGACCCAGGATGATTGAGTATAAGCCGAAGTGCCCGAAGATGTTTGAACAGCCTACAAAGGATTCACCACTCCTTGCGAGGAGATGTATACCCAGGCCTATCGTCGGATTGTTACTCAAAACCTCTGGCCAGAGCATATCATGTTTAGAGTGTGAGTCTCTTAAATACATGAGAGTAATTAGAAATCCAAAGGACGAGAAAGACACTACTTGGGCTAGGTGTGACGTAGTCAGTATAGTGGGGACTGACACAAACAGACCATGTCCTGAACCAAGTGGGTATAAGATGGTGAAGGGAATGGGGCACGATTCATTAGAGCTACTGAAGGGTTTCGAAATTACTTCTGAGGTCAAACCGTTGATCATTCGATTAATTGGGGGTCATGATGTACTACTAGGTGTCACTCATGACCGTTCTATAATTGGTTAATTATAGACGACCAACATAAATCGAAAGCCTATTTAGTCACACGCACTACGAGTAATCCGAGAGATTTAAAATGAGTTGAAAATTAGATTTTCCAATCAAGAGAAATAAGTCGAATCTAAGTTAATCAGAGGCGCAACGGAAACTTAAAATGGCTAAGTCTTTTGAAGGCTTATTGGGCGAATTAAATGAGTTTAATTCGCCATCGGTTCGGCTCGGTTTGGCTGGCCAAAGAGGCTGTTAACCCCCTTTGGTTTGGTCGGCCATTAAAAGGGGATAAAACCAATTTATTTGGTTTAATTAATAAAATAAATCTAGCGCGATTTGTTTTATAAATTATGGATAAATAAATTTGTGTAAAGAAATTTATATAAATAAATTTATAGAAATTTATTCTTTTATGGAAATTAAAATGACCCATGAAATGGTTTATTTTAATTTTATAAAATCAATTATGAATTGATTTTTCCATAATAAGAAAGTTTATAAATTTCTTATAAAATTTATTCCATAATAAAAGGAGAAGAAATATTTGTTTTATTATAAAGTTAGTTATAATAAAACTTGGATTAAACGGAATAATTCATAAGAGAATTTATAGGATAAATTTGTTATGAAAATTCCGTTAAGAGGGAGACTTGGCAAGGGAGAGGTTACTATATAAAGGAACCAAGGCTAGCCTTGAATTCCAATCAATAGAGTAATCAAGAGATTAATTCTCTCCCTCTCTCTCTCTTATTCTCTTCCTCCCCTTCTCCTTCCCACCTAGGGTCGGCGCCCCTTAGCTTACCCTAGGGCCGGCGCCTCCTCTTCCTTGGGCCGGCGCACCTCCTTCTCCAAGGGTTGCCGTGGGTTGCAATCACCAAGAAAAAGCCAAACAAGAAGAAGAAGAAGGGGATCGCGACTCCTCTCTTCCCGGAATTTTGATTTCGTTTCTTGTTGGTTAGTTTCCATTCTTTTCTCTTGTTCTTCTAGTTGTGCCTTTAGAGAATCTAGTAGTTCTCGTCGGCACAAAACTCGTGACTTTGCGAAGTCATCCCGAAGAGAACTCGGCGTGGACGCGAATAGAGGCGAAGCTTCCAAGGGACGCTACGGTTGGATCTCGTCCCTTACTTCGAGTTACGCGAGGTAATTAGTAAATTAGTTTACTTTTCCGTAAAGTTTTAATTTATGATCATGTCAACACATCATAAGGTTACATGCTAGATACGTGGTTAAAGTAATTTGAGAAATTATTTTATGCTAATTCTTCCGCTGCACGTAAAAATTTAAAGTTTTACGAACCCGTATCCTTGTCAACATACACCCGGTCCCAACATAGGGAAGGTGGCGTCGGCCCTAGAGAGAGAAGGGGTGTCGGCCCTAAAGAGAGAGAGAGAATAAGGGAGAGAGAGAGAGCTTCTTAATCTCTTGATTAATTCGAATTCAAGGCTTGCCTTTGGTTCCTTTATATAGTAGCCTCTCCATTGCCAAGTCTCCCTTTTAACGGAATTAACGGAATAAATTTTCATAAGAAATTTATCATATATATTTTCTTATGAATTATTCCGTTATGCCAAGTTTTATTATAACTAACTTTATAATAAAACAAATACATCTCTCCTTTTAATTATGGAATAAAATTTGTATAAATTTTTCTTATCATGGAAAAATCAATTCATAATTGATTTTATAAATTAAAAATAAACCAATTCATGGTTCATTTTATTTTCCATAAAAAGAATAAATTTCTACAATTTTCTTTATATAAATTTTTTTATATAAATCTCTTTATCTATCCATAATTTTATAAAACAAATCGCGCTTGATTTATTTTATAATTTAAACCAAATAAATTCGTTTCCCTCCATGTGGTGGCCGACCAAACCAAAGGGGTTGGGGACCCTCTTTGGCGGACCAAACCAAGCCGCCTCCTCGCGAATTAAACTCATTTAATTCGCCCAATAAGCCTTCAAAAGACTTAGCCATTTTAAGCTTCCGATGCGCCTCTGATAAATTCAGATTCGACTTATTTCTCTTGATCGGAAAATCTAATTTTCAACTCGTTTTAAATCCCTCGGATTACTCGTAGTGCGTGTGACTAAATAGGCTTTCGATTTATGTTGGCCGTCTATAATTCATTAATTATAGAACGATTATGAGTGGGACCTAGCAGTACATCATGATCCCCAATTAATCGAAAGATCATCGGTTGATCCCAGAAATAATTCTGAAACCCTTCTGTAGCTCTAATGAATCGTGCCTCATTCCCTTCACCATCTTATACCCACTTGGCTCAGGACATGGTCTATATGTGTCAGTCCCCACTAGGCTGACTACGTCACACCTAGCCCAAGTAATGTCTTTCTCGTCCAATGGATTTCTAATTACTCTCATGTATTTAACAGACTCATACTCTAAACATGTCATGCTCTGGCCAGAGGCTTTGAGTAACAATCCGACGATAGACCTTGGGTATACATCTCCTCGCAAGGAGTGGTGAATCCTTTGTAGGCTGTTCAAACATCTTCGGGAACTTCGGCATATACCCAACCATCCTGGGACCACACCTCCTTGGAGATGCTTGCTTAAGATGTTAAAGTATAAGTCTCCATGACCAAGATGACTTGAACACCGCAAGTCAAAGGACCATCGCACTTAAGCTGCGGTAAGAACTTCACTGACATGTCTATATATAGACTACCATGTGATGTTTTAAAGCTAGTCACTCCAATAACTAGTTCCCTTAACTAACATTCATGTTTATCTCCAGACATCCCAATGTCACCAGCCAGTGAGAATCAGCTGATTAGAGAATAACCCATGCTAGTCTCAACAAAATTGATAGTGTCCGTATTTATCAATTCATCGACTAGGGACAATTTCAATACTTCACAATTGCACATGTAGAGATAATCACTAGTTGTGAATTCATCACAAATTCTCTCATGCTGTGAATTGTATTGCGGACATTCAGTAAATGAGTTTATGATCTCAATCAAATACACAAATATGTATACTCAAATAGTGAATTTTCATTTATTAAAATAAATGTTTACAATCATAAGGCGATTGCCTTAGGACACTTCTCTCATATTACTAACATACATGACACAACCTGAAGATTTCACATCAGTTAATAAAACCAAAGTATGCAAGCTTCGACGATACATATATGGACTAAAGCAAGCATCCAGGAGCTGGAACATCCGTTTTGATGAGACAATCAAAGAGTTTGCTTTCTCACAAAATCCTGACGAACCTTGTATATACAAGAAGGTTAGTAGGAGTGCAGTCGTATTCCTAGTGTTATATGTCGATGACATTTTACTTATAGGAAATGATATATCAGTCTTACAGTCAGTTAAAATTTGGTTGTCCAAAACTTTCTCCATGAAAGACCTGGGAGAAGCTACCTGATCCCGCCCTATCTTTGGCACCGTACGGACCGCCAACGTGGCAAACGGCCTGGCCAACTTCAGGATCCACGTCAATGTACGGGCAGCCAACTCGACAAACATCTTGACCGGTCCCAGGGTCTCCGCCGGCCGGTCAAACCCGGCCGGCCACATTAAGGCTTACACGCCTCATCCGGCCGGTCAAACCCGGCCGGCCACATTAAGGCTCACACGCCTCGTTTATCCGAAGTGCATCCGCCCGGCAGTCCTTTACACCCAGACTTGATATCCAGCCGGGCGTGCCGTCCCTGTGTCCGCTCGGGCACTCTCTTGGGATCACCCTGAGATAATGACAGAATACACCTGCACCCGCTGCAGATAACAAGCTATCACCATTCGTGTGAACCGACTCTCTTTGATTTACAGAAACCCGTCTTTGTCCTCACATAAGACAAACGGTATACGACAAAGAATGTTGGTTACAAATCGGCATAACCATACCATATCCTTTGACCCTGTCAGAGGATCCTGACACAGGTCATACTCAGCACGACCTAACCATACCACATCCTCTGATCCTGTCAGAGGATCCTGACACAGGTCATACCCAAATCGACCTAACCATACCATATCCTCTGACCTTGTCAGAAGGTCCTGACACATGTCAGATTTGGTCCTTTTCCTCGGCTATATAAGCCACTCCTCTCCTCATTCGCAGGTACGCATACATACACGCGTGAAACCTCTTGTCTTCAGTGCTTCATTATTTTCCTTGTTCATCGGAGTGCTGACTTGACCGTCGGAGTGCCTTGCCGGGACGTCTCCCGGCTAGGTTGCTAACGGTCATCTTCCTCCCCAGGTCCACCTCCATCCGGTCGAGGGTTCATCCGGCGGCACCTGCTTCCTACCATTCGAAGGACACCCTACGCCCGCTGCCATTCTGCACGAGGACATCCAGTCATCGTCCACGTCACGCCTCTACACCATCATTCCGGTTGCGGCTCCATCGCGCTCGGCGACAGGATCACTACCTATATCCTTGGGATTAGAATCTATAGAGATAGATCAAAACGGTTGCTTAGTCTTTCACAGTCTACATATATAGACCGAGTGCTAGAAAGGTTTAGCATGCCAGAATCCAATAAAGGTTACCTTCCCATCAGGCATGGGATCAACCTTTCAAAGTCTGTGTCCGCGCACAGAAGACGAGAGGATTTGCATGAGTAAGATTCCTTATGCATCCGCGATAGGATCTATCATGTATGCTATGTTATGTACTAGTGTAACGACTCGGAAAATCTTCTCAATATTTTATTTAAAATATTGATCATGTCTAAATAGTTGGGGAAGGAACCTAGAGATACTAGTACGAGCTTTAGTCTAATTTCCCATAATTTTTCCCATATAAATTAAGGAGCTAAGTACTAATGGGCCTTATGTGGGCTCCAAAAATGGGTTTTAATTAGGTAGAATTTAATATAAATATAAAAGAATTATAATTAGAAATTTTAGCATGATTATGGGTGAGTTATAGGGAATTTTCGAAATTAAGGAGAAATGAAATAAAAAGGAAATAAAAATAAAGTGCATGCACCAAGGATTGAACCTTGGACCTAGTCTACAACCATGCATGCACTAACCAATTCACCTAGCAAGGGAGTGCTATGATGGAATGAAGTGGATTTTAGTTAAGATTTGGAAAAGAATGAAGAGTCATCAAGGGAAGAGACACCATGATTCTTCACTTACCCTCCTTAATGTGGCATAAAAGCATAAGAGAAGGAGTTACACTTCTCCTCTCTTCTTCCAACAAGCCACTTGCTCTTCTCTTCTTCTTCCTCCCCTCCTAGCCGAAACCCCCAAGCCCTCTTCTCCCTTAGGAAAAGTTCACATAAGCCTCCACTTTGAAGATCTAAGGCCCTCTACAAGGATACAAGGGCTAAGGAGAAGTTTAGAGACAAGGAGGTTCTCTTGTTATTTTCTATTCAAAGTTTGTAAGCAAGATCAAGGAAGGTAAGACCCCCTCACCTGTGGTATGATAGCTTGCAAAGTTATTTGTCATGATCTAAGTTTTATTGGCATGATATGTTGGAAAAATCCATGAATAGGGCTCATGAAGGTTTCGGCCAAGGCATGCCTTGGGCTAGAAATCATGTTAAAGACTTCCTTTATATTTTCCAATGTTTAACCATGTTAGGTGAAGAATAAAAGTATGATTTTGGAAGTTTTGTAGCACCCCAACAACCCCCTAGGGTTTTGGCCACATCAAGGTAAAGGGGCTAGGGAAAACTCTAACCTTTCCAAGCATGACTAGTGTGTTTCCTATGATGTCTTATGGGTAATAATGGTGGTTGGTATAAATTTTCCTATGGGCTTGTTACCCTTCTAGGGTTTCGGCCAAGTCAAGGATTAGGCTTAGGACTTGAGGTGAAGTCCAATCAAGGGTCCAAATGGTTTTCCATGACATGATATGTAAGGTATGGGATGTTAAGCATGACCTAGGCACATTTTCTATGGACCCATGCCCCTTAGGGTTTCGGCCAAGACCCAAACCTAGGGTTTGGTTTGGGTTAGGGTCTCAAGAATGTATGTTTATAAATTACCATGATGCTAGTACATAGTTAAGCATGATGTAAGGACCTTACGTACTATAATCTTAGTTTATGTGTATGACTTTATGTGATAGATTTTATGTTATGCTTTACTCATGAATATCTAGATCATGTACCATGGATATATGTAATTGATATAGGGGTATGTTATGATAAATAGAATAATGCACGTAGGTTGATAAATGCTTAGAATATATGTATGACTTTATGAAGGTATATGCATGTTTTATGAGGAATGCCATGAACCCTAGTAATATGTGCCATGTTATGTGTAGCTTACCATTCATGCTATGTGATGACTACTAAGATTATGTATGCTAAATGAACACTGTAGCGGATTCTACCACGGAAGCTGAATATATTGCGGCTTCGGAAGTAGCAAAAGAAGTTGTCTGGATCAAGAAGTTTGTCTCAGAACTTGGAGTGGTTCCAACCATTGATGAAGCAATACCGGTTTACTGCGACAACAATGGAGCTATTGCACAAGCAAAGGAACCAAGGTCTCATCAGCGATCCAAACACGTGCTTCGCCGCTATCATCTGATCAGAGAGATTATAAGTAGGAATGATATACAAATTGAGAAAATTTCCACTGAATGGAATTTAGCGGATCCTTTAACTAAGGCCTTGCCTCAAAGCAAGTTTGAGGGTCATGTTAGAGCCTGTGGTATTGGATACCGTAGCCATTGGCATTAGGCCAAGTGGGAGTTTGTTAGTAATATGAGAGAAGTGTCCTAAGGCAATCGCCTTAGGATTGTAATCATTTACTTTAATAAATGAATATTCACTATATGAGTATACGTGTTCATGTATTTGATTGAGATCTTAAACTCATTTACTGAATGTCCGCAATACAATTCACAGCATGAGAGAATTTGTGATGAATTCACAACTAGTGATTATCTCTACATGTGCAATTGTGAAGTATTGAAATTGTCCCTAGTCGATGAATTGATAAATTAGGACACTATCAATTCTGTTGAGACTAGCATGGGTTATTCTCTAATCAGCTTATTCTCACTGGTTGGTGACATTGGGATGTCCGGAGATAAACATGGATGCTAGTTAAGGGAACTAGTTCATTGGAGTGACTGGCTGTAAAACTTCATATGGTTTTCTACATATAGAAATGTCAATGAAGTTCTTACTACAGCTTAATTGCGATGTTCCTTTGACTTGCGGTGTTCAAGTCATCTTGGTCATGGAGACTTATACTTTGACATCTTAAGCAAGCATCTCTAAGGAGGTATGGACCCAGGATAATTGGGTATAAGCCGAAGTGTCCGATGATGTTTGAACAGCCTACAAAGGATTCACCACTCCTTGCGAGGAGATGTATACCCAAGGCCTATCGTCGGATTGTTACACGAAGCCTCTGGCCAGAGCATAACATGTTCCGAGTATGAATCTCTAAGAAACATGAGAGTAATTAGAATCCATTGGACGAGAAAGACATTACTTGAGCTAGGTGTGATGTAGTCAGCCTAGTGGGGAATGACACACATAGACCGTGTCCTGAACCAAGTGGGTATAAGATGGTGAAGGGAATGAGGCACGACTCATAACAGCAGCTGAAGGGTTTCAGAATTATTTCTGAGGTCAACCGTTGATCTTTCGATTAATTAGTGGTCATGATGTACTACTAGGTGCCACTCATGATCGTTCTATAATTGGTTGATTATAGACGGCCGACATATATCGAAAGTCTATTTAGTCACACGCACTACGAGTAATCTGAGGGATTTAAAACGAGTTGAAAATTGGATTTTCCGATCATGTGAGATAAGTCGAATCTGAATTTATCAGAGACGCATCTGAAGCTTAAAATGGCTAAGTCTTTTGGAGGCTTATTGGACGAATTAAATGAGTTTAATTCGTAAGGTGACGGCTTGGATTTGGCCGGTCAAAGAGGGTCCCCACCCTCTTTGGTTTGGCCGGCCACAATAAAAAGGGAAACCAAATTGTTTGGTTTAAATTATAAAATAAATCGAGCGTGATTTGTTTTATAAAATTATGGATAAAGAAAATTATATAAAGAAATTTATATTAAGAAATTTATAAAAATTTATTTTTTTTCATGAAAATTAAAATGAACCATGGATTGGTTTATTTTATTTTATAAAATCAATTATGAATTGATTTTTCTATGATAAGAAAAATTTATATAATAAATTTCTTGTGAAAATTTATTCCATAATAAAAGGGGAGACATGGTTGTTTTTATTATAAATTAAGTTATAATAAAAACATGCCATAACGGAATAATTCATAGAAAAATTTATAAGATAAATTTCTTATGAAAATTTATTCCGTTAAAAGGAGACTTGACGATAAAGAGGCTACTATATAATAGTACCAAGGCAAGGCTTGGAAATCAATTCAAGAGATCAAGGATTCTTGCCTTGCCTCTCTTCCTCTCCTTCTCTCCCTCTCCCTCCTCTAGGGGCGCCGGCCCTAGAGGGCTCCTCTTTTGGTTGTCGTGAGCCACCTCCACCAAGAAGGTGTCGAAGAAGAAGAAGAAGCAGGCGCAACTCCTTCCTTCCTCTCGGAATCTCGATTCCGTTCTTCGTTTGGTGGTTAGTTTTCCATCTCTCTCTTGCTACTCTTGTTGTGCCTTTGGAGAATCTAGTAGTTCTTGTCGGCACGAAACTCGTGGCTTTGCGAAGTCATCCCGAAGAGAACTCGGCGTGGATGTGAATAGAGGCGGAGCTTCCAAGGGACGCTACGGTTGGATCTCGTCCCTTTCTACGAGTTACGCGAGGTATTAAGTAAATTAGTTTACTTTATGCAAAATTTTAAATATATGATCATGTCTCCACAACATAAGGTTGCATGCTAGATACGTGGTTAAAATAATTTGAGAAATTATTTATGCTAAACCTTCCGCTACACATAATTAAATTTTAATATTACGAACCCGTATCCATGTCAACATGCACCTGGTCCAAACAGAGACATCACCATGATCACCCCATTGACCAAATAGTAGGTGATGTCAATCAAGGAGTAAGGACTAGGTCCTACTTTAGGGATCAAACTAGTCAAATAGCTCTAATTTCCCAATTAGAACCCAAGACCATTGATGAAGCATTGGGAGATGTTGATTGGGTCTTAGCCATGCAAGAAGAGCTAAATCAATTTGAGAGGAGTGAAGTTTGGGAGTTAGTTCCTAGGCCCAATGATTGTACTATAGTAACCACTAGATGGGTCTTTAGGAACAAACTAAATAACCAAGGTAAGATCACTAGGAACAAGGCTAGATTAGTAGCTAAGGGGTTTAACCAAGTTGAGGGACTAGATTATGATGAAACTTATGCCCCCGTAGCTAGGTTAGAATCAATTAGAATTCTACTAGCCTATGCCGCTCACATGGGTTTCACACTCCACTAAATGGATGTGAAGTCGGCATTCCTCAATGGGATCATTAAGGAAGAGGTCTATGTAGAACAACCCCCAGGGTTTGAAGACCCTAACTATCCAAGACACGCGTTCAAATTAAGAAAAGCCTTATATGGATTGAAACAAGCTCCCCGAGCTTGGTATGAAAGGCTTTCCTCATTTCTAGTGTCTAAGGGGTTTAGGAGAGGAACAATTGACCCTACTTTGTTCCTAAAATCTAAGGATATGGAAATATTTGTTGCCCAAGTCTATGTAGACGATATCATCTTTGGGTCAACAAATAATGACTTCCTACAAGAATTCATCAAGTATATGGAAGATGAATTTGAGATGAGTCTTGTAGGAGAGTTAACCTTTTTCTTAGGCGTTCAAGTTAAGCAAACTAATGAAGGTACACATGTATTTCAAACCAAATATGCTAAGGAAATGCTAAAGAAATTTGGTCTAGAAAATGTTAAGATAGCATCTACACCCATAGGAACCAATGTGAAAATGGATAGTGACCTTGAAGGTAAAATGGTAGACTCTAAACAATATAGGAGCATGATTGGTAGCCTCTTATACCTAACCGCTAGTAGACCCGACATACTTTTTGCGGTAGGTATGTGTGCAAGGTACCAATCGTGTGCCAAAGAGTCATATTTGGTTGTAGTCAAGAGGATCTTAAGGTATGTGAAAGGGACCCTCAATGTCGGACTTTGGTATCCTAGAACCCCTAGTGTTGATCTTATTGGATACACCGACTCGGACTACGCGGGGTGTAAGTTAGATAGGAAGAGTACAAGTGGAGGGTGTCAATTTCTTGGGTCTTCCTTAGTTAGTTGGAGTAGTAGGAAACAACCATGCGTTGCCCTATCAACAACGGAAGCGGAATATGTGGCAATGGGTGGGTGTGTTTCCCAACTCCTTTGGATCATGCACACCTTAGAGGATTATGAGTTACATTACACCAAGGTCAAAGTCTTGTGTGATAATGTAAGTACGATCAACTTAACTAAAAATCTGGTTCACCATTCTAGGACAAAACACATTGAGGAGAAACATCACTTCATTAGAGACCATGTGGCAAGGGGACATAGAACTACACTATGTTGAATCAAAGTCGAACCTAGCTGACATCTTTGTTGGATCGAGAAAACCGATAGAGGGGGGGGTGAATATCAGAAAACTTTCGGATTTGAAAACTAAGAGAAGTTGCACAGCGGAAGTTAAAAACACACAACGCAAACACGGGAGGTTTACTTGGTTCGGAGCCTGTGTCGACTACTACTCCAAGGCCCACGGTCGTTGATCGTTTACTTTGGGCAATTCTATATAGGCGCAAAAAGGTTTACAAAATTTGATTACAAAGATAAGTGCAGTAAATAAAAAGAACGCTCTTCTTTACCGACGTCCGGAGTAGATCGACTTTTTCGGAGCAGCGGGACGTCGTCGGCTCGAGTTGGAGGGTTTCCAGAGCAAGGCGCGAGAGCAGAAGAGCTTTGAGGCGTTGAGTGAATTGATGTACTGAAGCCTTGGTCGAGGGCCCTTTATATAGGGCCTGGGGGCGCCCGGGATGTCGGGGGCGCCCCCCACGTGGCCTTTGATCCGCCAAAGTCTCGGTCGCGTCTGATCCTCTGGATCCGCTTTGACCGGGGCGCCCAGACCGCTCGGGGCGCCCGGATTGACCGGGTCAAAGAGTTATCTGCTTGGCTTCGAAGGGAGCTTCGGTAGCTGGCCTGGGTCGAGGCATGCGCATGGGGGCGCCCGGGATGCAGGGTCGAAGCTTGTTTCTGATTTGCGTGTTTTGTGTTCACCTTGGGGGCGCCCGGGACACTCCGGGCGCCCTACTTAGTTATTGCCTCTCTCCTTTGAGGCTTTCTGAGCTGCAGACACACGTTCCTTCGGTCCTGCATCCAGGGTTAGTCCAAAACACAACAATACATTAAGTGGTTAGATTATACAGCCTTAGCTGTCTTGGTTCTGGCTTTCGTATCCAAAATGGAGCCCTAGGTCGAACCGACGCCTACTGTTCCATCGATGGGGAACGCGTCCTCACCTACTCCTCTCGGGAGAATTTACCTGATGCCAACCGTTCCTCTGGTTGGACTTTTGCCTGACGGTCCTTTGTCAGGTCTTGGATGCCGAGTTGCCCTTCGCTCGGTGCCTAGCATTCCTTCGCTAGAGCTTCAGTCCCAGGTTGTCCTTCGCCTGGCACCTAGCAGTCCTTCGCTAGGGCTTTTGACCCTGGCATTCTTTCGCCAGTGCCTAGCAGTCCTTCGCTAGGTCTTTTTCTGCACACTAGACTAACTTGTTAGAAAACAAGTAAGACTTAACTTTTGACCTCTGTTGCCATTATCAAAACACAGGTTTGACTTGGGTGCATTCTGCACCAACAATCTCCCCCTTTTTGATTTATGGAAACCCTAGTTCAAAAAGTTAAGTTTAAGCAAACATGAAAAAAAATGTTAAATTTTGTTCCCTCCCCCTGGAAGGAATCTCCCCTAGATTTTTCAAAAATTCGTGGGGTTAAAAAAACATTACTTGTACTTTGAAAACTTAAGTTTTAGGTAGTTAGAAATCTTTCAGTAACTTAAGTTAAAAGTACATAGGAGTTTTTGAAGCATGATTTTAGAGTACTTAAAAAGTTTGAAGCTTTAAGTTTTAAGGTACTCAAAAGTTTTGAAAGTGTTAGCTTAAGTACTTAGTAGGATTTAAAAAGCTTAAGTACTTAGTAAGATTTAAAAAGCTTAAGTACTTAGTAAACTTTAAAACACTTTAGTACTTAAGTGCTTAATAATTTTGAAAAATTTAAGTACTTAATAAATAGAGTCCATTTGGAAAACATAAGTACTTAATACAAAAAACTTAAGTACTTAGTAACATTGTACTTATCCAGTTTTGAAAAACTTAAGCTTAAAGTAAAAAATTTGATAAGCTTAGGTTAGAAAATTTTGAAATGCTTGAGTACTTAGCAAAATTTTGAAAGCTTAAGTAAATATTTTGAAAGCTTTAAGAACTTAAGTAATTTGACAAGCTTAAGTTAGAAAATTTTGAAAGGCTTGAATAAAGGATAAAATTTTGAAACCCTTTTGAATAAAGCAAAAAAATTTTTTGAACCCCTTTGAATAAAGAAAATTAATTTTTGAAAACTTTTTGAATAAGTAAAATTAATTTTTGAAAAACATTTGAGAAACTAAAATTAATTTTACTCTCTCCTTTCCTATCTCTCCCCCTTTGCCATATATCAAAACAGATAATTATAGCAGAAATAAGATTGCATAAAGGAAATAAGTAAGATTTTGCTGTACTGATCCAATTCATAATTAGACTTAAACTAAATCAGTCAATTTTCTCTGTAGGGACCTGTCTAACCCAATTAGCTACTTACTAACTGTTATAAACAGTAATTTTTGCTAGGGTTAGTCAAGTTAAGTGTTTCTGTTCAAGTTAGATTTTCTAAGCTTGACACTTAACTTGATTGCTATGTAAGTTGTATTTAGTGCCCCAATTACTGCAGATGCACTGACTTAAAGCATCTTGAATTAAGGCAAAGACCTAAGCATCTCAACCCTTTCTAGGTTATCAACCAAAAGTGCCCTAAGGTGCTTGTGAGATGCTGGCTTCTAAGTCTATAGGTGCATGCAGTTCTAGGGTTAGGGCCTAGGCTAAGTCCATTTTCGAAAAGGCCCTAGTTTTGAAAGGGGGTAGTTTTGAAATAAAAATAAAACTAAGTCGAAAATGAAAACTGATTTTGAAATTAAGTAAAACAGTTTTTCAAATTCTATTTTTAAAAACAAATCAAGTAGAGCAGTAAAAAAAAGATAATCTATTCTACAGAACACAATCCTAACTGCCTTCTTAAGAATACTCATAAACTGGTCAACAGAGAATAGTCAACATAGTCATACAGTCAAGCATGAGTCAACCCTACTGAGTAGGGGCAGTCAAATAGGTACAATGCTAAGTGAATCTAAGACGAAGGACCGGGATGGTCAGAGGAGCCTGGCTGCCAGGATCGAAATAGGGTCATCATCTCGTGATACTCTGCCTCTCTGGCCTCCCACTCGGCTCGAAGGGCGCTCATGTAACTGTTATAGTAGCCCAGATTTGTCTCCATGTTTTCGGCGTGATTGGCCTCCACTTCTTCTCGGAGGCTCTGAACACGTGTCTCTAGCTGAGCCACTCGATCATAGAGTGTCGGTGGAGCAGGCTCATCTATGTGCGCTCGGGCTGCTGCTGCTAGATCTCCGACGTCAACTTCGACCTCCTCGTCGGAGTCGATCGGAGCTCCGGCCTGCTGTCGTCTCCAGCTTAGAACCCCGGTGGCCGATACCTCTAGACCCGCTAATGAGAAGTTCCTAAATCCTATTTCGTCAAAGTCAGTCATAGCAGTTATTTCACCTAAGGTAATGTCACGACCGTGGTGATGAAGGAGGGAAGTGATGATGTGGCAGAATGGTGTGCGCACTCGTCCCTGGGTCGTGACACTGGACGCATGCAGAATAGAATGAAACAGATGAAGTCCAATGTCTATGTCAAGGTGATGAACTAGGGCATAGAGAAGGAAAACATGAAAGGGTCTCATGGTCCCGAGATCTCTGGTGGAGAGTGGTAAGATACAGCGGACCAAGACTCTATACAAGGCATAGTCCTGTGCCTGGAGTTCAACGGCTAGGAAACGTCTATTTTCGGGGAGGTCTGCCCTATAGAAATAGGAGTGAATGGTGTCTAAGGTAATGTCTGAGTAGGGAGGATCAAATGGGGGGTTCCTAGGAGGATAGCAGCAGAATGTGGATTGAGAGGGTCGTAGTCCAAGGAACCGGTTCAATAACGTAGGGGTGATAGACAAAGGTATCCCTTGGACAGTAGTGTGAAACATGAGATTATCTTGTCAAATTATATTATTATAGAATTCTACACATAAAGATTCATTAATGGTGTGAGTGCAGAAGACAAGATTATCTAACTGATAGAAGTTGATAATATTCATTACTATTGGGCATGATTGGGTAAAGAAGTGCCTATTGAGATAGCTTGTTTTAATAGGCTTGTAAATGGTTTGAGCAAACTTATTACATAACTCTAGGGTAGGGAACCTAGGGTCAGGACTTGGTTCGGCACCGGGGTTGGCCGGGTTTGGTCGGCGTCTTCTAAGTTAAGGAAATTTAAAAGAATCATGAGAGTATTGCATAAAAATAAATTTAAATGCAAACTAAAATTGTACCGGGCAGCTCGGGGAGGCATAGTTGAGGATGAGGACTTGCAAGATCTTCTTGAAGAGAAAGAAGTGAAGAAAGAGGTTGATTTTGGTGTGGAAAGAAAAGAGGAATTCGGGTGCCTTATATAAGCAAACAAATGGGGGCGCCCGGGAGCTTCCGGGCGCCCGGGACAGGTCGTACTGCCAACGGCAGTACCTTTGACTGCATGGGGGCGCCCGGGACGGTCCGGGCGCCCTCGACAGGCTGCTTTGTAGCTTTTGCTGCATTGGTTGTGGTGGGGGTGCCCGCGTGGTTTCGGGCGCCCTGGTCAAGGGTATGTAAAGACAAAAACTTGTCTTGTCATTATTTAACTATGGTTTTATTGATTTGACCATGGTTGGAATTGATTTTGACTGCTTTGACCATGGTTTGACAAGGTTGACCGTGGTTTGACCATGTTGACCAAGGTTTGACCGAGTTCTGAACTACAGGATTAACTCAAAAGAATTTATAATTGTGTCTTAATCCTACTGTCTCACCCAAATCTAGGGTTTTCCATCACGTTAGCCTTATAGGTTTCGTGAGACAGGTTTTGACTAGTAAAATTATTTTGAAAAATTTTGATTAATTTTGAAAACAATTGAATTTTTGAAAACTTAATTAATTTTGAAAATTGTTGAAAAGATGTTTAAATCTACAAATAACTGAAATTTTGTGTTAGATTCGAATTTGACAAAAAATAATTTGAATTTGAATTTCAAAAATTAGCTTCCAGGTCTTGGCGAGGCACTAGGCCTTTTTTGGTCGTAGCCTTATGGGATCATCCACCCTTTCCTTGACAAAGCCTTTTAATGAAATTTCATTTTCAAAATTATTCTTTGAAAAATTTCTGGTCTAACTAGTTTAAGTTTTGGATCGGTAGCTTCGGCTAGTTCCACCAAATTGGCTTCTCTAACGTACTATCATCTCACCTCCACACAATACTATGTTGTCAAGTTTCAGCTAAGTTTGTTCAGTCCTTAAACTATCCATTCCTAAATCTAAGCATGGTAAATTGCAAAAATTAAATAAACATGCAAACAATCATATTGCAAGCAAATATCTTATCTAACAATAAATATAGTTTTTAGTTTGACTCCCCCGGACTAAAGCCACGGTGATGGTTAGGCAAGATGTGAATCTTGTCCTTGGGGATCCAATACTGATTTGATCTAGTCGGTTTGTTCAGGTATAATTTAGGTACCCATGCCTGAATTTTACCTCTGAACTGATTCAGTACAGCAAAGTAAGATCTTTGCCGAGATTTGGTTCTATAGCCCAGTCCGGATCGATTTAGAACTGATTTCTGTTTTCCAAGGATCATGTCAAGACCCTTGGAACCAGATGTAAATCGTTCTAAAGCTGATCTAAGATCCTTAACCTGAGTTTTCAGGGAGGAGTTCTCCTTTTCAAGTTTTTCAACTTGAGTAAGAGTTCCTTCCTGAACCTTCTCAGTTAAGGGTTTAGGGTCAGCTCCCTCTTTCAGGAGTTTTACTTCCTGTCGGAGGGTTTCGACTCGGAGTTTGGCTTTTGCCAAATCTCGAGAAAGAAATGAAATTAGTTCACTTAATTGAGATCTATTGAAACTGGTGTAACACCCGCTTTTTTTTTTTTTTTTTATAGACCATCATAAAGCGGTGTTACGTTAACATACTTAGGGCATGTAGACATCATAATGCAGCGGAAAACTTTAAACTTACACCTACATGCACTTTCTAGCATCATAACATACTTAGCATCATGTCATACTTAGCATCATGTCATACTTAGCGTCATGTCATACTTTAGCATTCTGTCATACTTTAGCATCATGTCATAGAGTCATAGTCATATTCCAGTACTTAGTAGTAAAGGTAAAGTTCTATCATAAGACAAGCAAACATATGGTCTCTTGGCCAAGTCACTATCACACACATTCTGCAATGCCCTCCTGCAGCTTCCTTATTATCCCCTTGCGAGATCTGCGGTATAAGAAAATAAGACTATAAGCACACAGGCTTAGTAAGACTCTTTCCTACCCACTAAAACCATCCGTCACTTAATCATAAACATATGAAACATTAGCATACTTAATGCTTTACTTAGATCGTCATCCTTATCATCACTTAGCATTCATTCGACATATCATGGACATGGCTTCATCATATTCATAGCATGACATAAACATAACCATAAACATTCATGTATGGCATCATACTTGACATAAACATAAACATCGTAAACATTCATAGCATGGCATAAACATAAACATCATAAATATTCATAGCATGGCATAAATACAACCCATAAACATCGTAAACATTCATAGCATGGCATAAACATAAACATCATAATATTCATAGCATGGCATAAACTCAATCCATAAACATCGTAAACATTCATAGCATGGCATAATACTTGGCATGGACATAAAATCATGGCATAACCTAATTAAAAATCATGGCATCCTATACTAGCATGAGCATAAATAAAATAATGACATTCTAACATAACATAAGCATAATAAAATCATGGCATCCTAAACTAACATGAACATAAATAGAAGCATGGCATCCTAACTTAGCATAAACATAATCAAAGCATGACATTCTAAACTAGCATAGAATCATGGCATCCTAAACTAACAGGAACATAAGTAAAATCATGGCATAAAATCATGGCATTAACATAGATAAATCATGGCATAAAAATCATGGCGTAAACATAAATAAATCATGGCATAAAAATCATGGCATACAAATCATGGCATAAACATAAATAAATCATGGCATAAAAATCATGGCATACAAATCATGGCATAAACATAAATAAATCATGGCATAAAAATCATGGCATAAACATAAGTAAATCATGGCATAACCATCTTTTCATGAACATACTTTTCATAAACATACTTTTCATAACATAATGCATAACATGATGGATGCATGAGCATGTGCATATATCATAAGGATGCTTAGTTTAAAATCATACTTTGCATAAACATACTTTTCATCAACATACTTTTTCATAATGAATGCATGGGCAATGCGTATATATCATAAGGATGCTTAATCTTTAAAAACATACTTTTCATTTCTTAAACATAATCATCATATCATTGGGCCCTGGCTTGTACCACATACATACATCATAAGCGCGCATCCCTAAGTAAATACGAGGTAGCTAGCCTCGACCTACTAGGGTAAGGACAGCATAGTCGGTAGTCCCCGAACCGAGGCGTTCTTAAGGTGCCCATCCCTGTTGCACAGCTTCGGTAGTGCCAGAACCGTGGACAGCATAGTCGGTAGTCCAGAACCGGGGCGTTCTTAAGGTGCCCATCCCTTGGACCCATACTTCGGTCCGGTACAAGCCCATTCATAAAGTAAAATACTTTACATGCTTCATCATTCATGAGACATTCATGGCATACTTAACATAGCATACTTGTTACGGCTCGGCCCGTCTACCGGCCCATTTACCGGTCCTTTCGACCGTCGTACCGTCAACCATCGACCGTGCCGTTTAGCATATTCATTCATTCATCATACTTAACCTTCATTCATCATTTTCATTCTTAACATGCATAACCATGGCATATCATTCATAACATGGCATATCATCCATAAACATGGCATATCATTCGTAAACATGGCATATCATTCGTAAACATGGCATATCATTCGTAACATGGCATATCATTCATAACATAGCATATCATTCATAAACATGGCATATCATTCATAAACACGGCATATCATTCGTAACATGGCATATCATTCATAACATAGCATATCATTCATAAACATAAATCACATCTTACCGTAGGGCCATTGGGACCCTTACTTGAAATAAATCTTAACTTTTACCCTATTAACCCTTATATGGCCGAAACTTGTGGAGTCCCATGGCCATGTGAAAATTCACACAATCGCCATCCATCATCCTTATATCAGGGCAACACATAAACATAAGTTGAGGTTAAAGACTCAACCCTAACCTTTGGGTCCTTGGGGTTGGCCGAACCATATGGGGCCTCTAGGGTACCCCAAAAATTCTCAAAATTTATACTTAACCTCTACACATCATGAGGGAACATTAAATGACATTATCCTGATTTTTAACATATTTTTAGACATTTAAAACATGGTGGCCGAAACCCTTGAACTTAAGGTTCTGGGTTTTGCTTCTTTCATGTTGGCCGAAACATATGGGGCCTCTAGGGTATCCCAAAAATTCCCAAAAATTATAATTAATGTCTAAACATCATAAGGGAACATTAAATGACATTATCATGATTTTTAACATATTTTTAGACATTTAAAACATGGTGGCCGAAACCCTTGAACTTATGGTTCTGGGTTTTACTTCTTCCATGTTGGCCGAGACATATGGGGCCTCTAGGGTATCCCAAAAATTCCCAAAAATTATAATTAATGTCTAAACATCATAAGGGAACATTAAATGACATTATCATGATTTTTAACATATTTTTAGACACTTAAAACATGCTGGCCGAAACCCTTGAACTTAAAGTTCTGGGTTTTGCTTCCTTCATGTTGGCCGAAACTCTAGGGTGTCCTAGAGCACTCTAAAAATTCTCAAAAATTTCACTTAACTTCTAAACATCATAAGGGAACACTAAATAACATTATCATGTTTTTAACATATTTTTAGACCTTTAAAACATGCTGTCCGAAACCCTTAAACTTGAAGTTCTGGGTTTTACTTCCTTCATGTTGGCCGAAACTCTAGGGTGTCCTAGAGCACTCTAAAAATCCCAAAAATTTCACTTAACTTCTAAACATCATAAGGGAACACTAAATAATATTATCATGATTTTTAACATATTTTTAGACCTTTAAAACATGCTGGCCGAAACCCTTGAACTTAAGGACCTTGGTTTTTCTTTCCTTTCATCATCACATCCAAAAACTAACCCATATATCATGCTAAAAATCATAAAAATCATATGAAACCATTATACCACAGGTGAGGGAGTCTTACCTTAGATTTCTTGATTTTTAGACCTTGGATGGAAAGAAGGAAGAAGACTTGACCACACCTAGCCCTTGGAAACTTGAGAAGACCTTAGATCTTGGAGGATGAGACTTTTTGTGAAGTTTTCTCCAAGGACTTCCTCCCCTTGTGTGCTCGGCAAGAATGAGAATGAAGAGGAGAGGTAATGCACTTAATTGAGAGAATAAGTAACTCCCAAAACTCCCTCATTACAACCCATCAAAGTGGTGAATGAAGAGTTTTCCATGGCTCTTCATCTTCTTCTACCATTTAACCACCATTCATTTCCTTTCCTCACAAGAATTCCTTGCTAGGTGAGTTGGTTAAAGCATTGATTGTTGTACAAGAGGTCCAAGGTTCAATCCTTGGCCCATGCACATTTATTTTTATTTTATTTTTTTTTATTTAATCCTTTTTCTTATTTTCGAAAATTCCCCTTTATTTCGAAAATTCTCCAAAAATCACCCATAATTATGCCAATATTCCTAAATAAAATTCTTTTATATTTATATAAATTTTACCCAATTAATACCCATTTTTGGAGCCCATTTAAGGCCCATTAGTTCCTAATTTCTCAAATTAAATAGGAAAATTAAACTATTCCTTACCCATAATCATGCTAATATGTCTAATTAAATCCTATTTATATTTATACTAATTTTCATCTAAAATCCACCGATAATTATGGTACTAGCAAGCCCATATAAGGCCCATTAGTGCCCTTTTTCCCCAATTTAAATGGGGAAAACATGGATTTTCTAGGCCAAAGTTTGCATTGATATTCCTTAGGTCCCTTGGAAAATTATCTAACATGCTTAATATTTTAATAAAATATTAAGAGAATTTTCCGGGTCGTTACAATCCCCCATACCTCTTGAAAGTTCGTCCTCGAACTTAGAATAACTCCGGGTACTTGCGCTTCATCTCGTCCTCGCATTCCCAGGTAGCTTCCTCGGGCCGTTGACTTTGCCATAAGACCTTGACTAAAGGTATCTCCTTGTTCTAGTTTTTCTATTAGTTATGAAACTCTCAGATCAAATTTCTACATCTTTATGATTTCCAAGTACCATAATAACTGCTTCTACTCTTCGTGCTATCATATCATCTTATTCGTTATGCTACATCTCTATATTTAGGTGGTTCTAATACATAATATGATTTCATCTCAACCATTTTTTTTTCTAGCTCTAATCGTCTATCTGTTTCTATCACTTATTGTCATAATTTTGTCTACTATTAAGCTGTACATGAAAGAATATCATCTAACGTATTCCTGTTTAGTTCCATTTGGTACTTCAAACAAGACTCTAACTTTCATTCACTATGCACAAGTCTATCATCTATGCACCAATTTATTACCCCGAATTGCTCTTCTCAATTAGCACTGATCTCCATGTCTCTGCTTCTCACATACATCTTTTATCTGTATCAAACTCTTCTCAATTAGCACTGATCTCCATGTCTCTGCTTCCCACATACATCTTTTATTACATCAGTATCATACTTCAAATCCACTCCTCGACAACATAATCACAGCTTTATATAAGTATAACTCTTTCTCCTTCCTACTAGAATCTCGTTACCAGATAACTAGTCTTTGACCAATAATCTATGCTAACCTAGAAACTAACTCGAAACACTTGTATCTAAGATTTTACTATTTAATTTAACTAAATATAACATGCTAATCTCTTTACTTTTTATCATCCTAAACCCAATAACCAAACCTTCTTGACTAAATTATGTTAATTTTCTTGATAACTAATAATTTCTTTATTTAAATATAATGGCTAGCCTATATATAATTAAAAGTGACAATTCCTTTTTTTTTCTTTTAGGATATAACACTAGTATAACAAATACTACATTTCTCTTCTATCTACATTCTAATTTGTTAGGTTATCTATAAACTTATATATATTCATATGGTTATTATATGATAAGTGAGATCATATTTATTATATTACCATAAAATAACTTAAGGTAATCTTATATATTATCTATAAGATAATAGTAAAACATACGTTGATAATACTAATATTTATAATTAGCATGAAATTATAGTCGACCCCTAATCTATAATAAGCGTTAATATAATTAGGACACTACCCTATGCGTATCATTTAGGTTATACCGTATGACTTATACCATTAATTATATTAGTATTAGTATAATGGAACTAACACTATACGCCCACACAGGTGAGAGTGTTATAATCTTATTTACGTAGGCTATCGTATAATTCCCTACATGAGACTATATTATAGGTTATACATAATATCATAAATTATAGTTATTTATCATATAAATCATAGGTATAATACCTATAATTGCTTATGGAATAATATGTATAGGTAATCACTTATAGATTGAGACGATACACGTCAACCTGTATGTAGGCTCATATTAAGAACCTATATGATAGGTGAATTATAACAATACCTATATGATAAGGAATTAGTATAGTTATATTGATAATATTCTTATATTAGTACACACTCTCATATTATTATCATTTGCTTTATATAATATAATATAATTATATTATATGATTGGTAACTCATATAATGTACAGGTTATATAACATTATGTTAATACTAGGTTCACCTTAATTACCAATATTATGATGGTGCTCAATTAACACCATGTTTGTGAACACAAGGTTGAGTCACACTTATGACTAATTGTATTATGACTAACTTAGACCTAATGTATAAAGCAAAATACTTATACATGATTGCCTTATGATGTGACCCAAAATAGGTTATGATATAAGGTATATTGAGCATCAGGTCGGGCGATGAAGTAGTCTTATTAATTCTGTTACTCTATCTTCTAGCCATGTTTTCCTTCATAAGGACAAGTATGGTCAATACCAGTTTCTTTTCTACCCTTATATTATTCTACATATCTAATCCCTAAAATAAGATAAAACATCATTCGTCGTTACATATCGTAACGTACTTTTCATCATCAATACCGTTCATACTTGCATATTCCATAGTCATAGGTATCATCATTCTAGAATCATAATAGAACATAAAATACATTTAAAGGTACTTACTTGGAAGCGGCAGGAAGAGGGCTTGATGTGTGTGTAGTGAGATGGTTACTGCTCTGATACCAACCTGTAACACCCGCTTTTTTTTTTTTTTTTTTTATAGACCATCATAAAGCGGTGTTACGTTAACATACTTAGGGCATGTAGACATCATAATGCAGCGGAAAACTTTAAACTTACACCTACATGCACTTTCTAGCATCATAACATACTTAGCATCATGTCATACTTAGCATCATGTCATACTTAGCGTCATGTCATACTTTAGCATTCTGTCATACTTTAGCATCATGTCATAGAGTCATAGTCATATTCAAGTACTTAGTAGTAAAGGTAAAGTTCTATCATAAGACAAGCAAACATATGGTCTCTTGGCCAAGTCACTATCACACACATTCTGCAATGCCCTCCTGCTGCTTCCTTATTATCCCCTTGCGAGATCTGCGGTATAAGAAAATAAGACTATAAGCACACAGGCTTAGTAAGACTCTTTCCTACCCACTAAAACCATCCGTCACTTAATCATAAACATATGAAACATTAGCATACTTAATGCTTTACTTAGATCGTCATCCTTATCATCACTTAGCATTCATTCGACATATCATGGACATGGCTTCATCATATTCATAGCATGACATAAACATAACCATAAACATTCATGTATGGCATCATACTTGACATAAACATAAACATCGTAAACATTCATAGCATGGCATAAACATAAACATCATAAATATTCATAGCATGGCATAAATACAACCCATAAACATCGTAAACATTCATAGCATGGCATAAACATAAACATCATAATATTCATAGCATGGCATAAACTCAATCCATAAACATCGTAAACATTCATAGCATGGCATAATACTTGGCATGGACATAAAATCATGGCATAACCTAATTAAAAATCATGGCATCCTATACTAGCATGAGCATAAATAAAATAATGACATTCTAACATAACATAAGCATAATAAAATCATGGCATCCTAAACTAACATGAACATAAATAGAAGCATGGCATCCTAACTTAGCATAAACATAATCAAAGCATGACATTCTAAACTAGCATAGAATCATGGCATCCTAAACTAACAGGAACATAAGTAAAATCATGGCATAAAATCATGGCATTAACATAGATAAATCATGGCATAAAAATCATGGCGTAAACATAAATAAATCATGGCATAAAAATCATGGCATACAAATCATGGCATAAACATAAATAAATCATGGCATAAAAATCATGGCATACAAATCATGGCATAAACATAAATAAATCATGGCATAAAAATCATGGCATAAACATAAGTAAATCATGGCATAACCATCCTTTTCATGAACATACTTTTCATAAACATACTTTTCATAACATAATGCATAACATGATGGATGCATGAGCATGTGCATATATCATAAGGATGCTTAGTTTAAAATCATACTTTGCATAAACATACTTTTCATCAACATACTTTTTCATAATGAATGCATGGGCAATGCGTATATATCATAAGGATGCTTAATCTTTAAAAACATACTTTTCATTTCTTAAACATAATCATCATATCATTGGGCCCTGGCTTGTACCACATACATACATCATAAGCGCGCATCCCTAAGTAAATACGAGGTAGCTAGCCTCGACCTACTAGGGTAAGGACAGCATAGTCGGTAGTCCCCGAACCGAGGCGTTCTTAAGGTGCCCATCCCTGTTGCACAGCTTCGGTAGTGCCAGAACCGTGGACAGCATAGTCGGTAGTCCAGAACCGGGGCGTTCTTAAGGTGCCCATCCCTTGGACCCATACTTCGGTCCGGTACAAGCCCATTCATAAAGTAAAATACTTTACATGCTTCATCATTCATGAGACATTCATGGCATACTTAACATAGCATACTTGTTACGGCTCGGCCCGTCTACCGGCCCATTTACCGGTCCTTTCGACCGTCGTACCGTCAACCATCGACCGTGCCGTTTAGCATATTCATTCATTCATCATACTTAACCTTCATTCATCATTTTCATTCTTAACATGCATAACCATGGCATATCATTCATAACATGGCATATCATCCATAAACATGGCATATCATTCGTAAACATGGCATATCATTCGTAAACATGGCATATCATTCGTAACATGGCATATCATTCATAACATAGCATATCATTCATAAACATGGCATATCATTCATAAACACGGCATATCATTCGTAACATGGCATATCATTCATAACATAGCATATCATTCATAAACATAAATCACATCTTACCGTAGGGCCATTGGGACCCTTACTTGAAATAAATCTTAACTTTTACCCTATTAACCCTTATATGGCCGAAACTTGTGGAGTCCCATGGCCATGTGAAAATTCACACAATCGCCATCCATCATCCTTATATCAGGGCAACACATAAACATAAGTTGAGGTTAAAGACTCAACCCTAACCTTTGGGTCCTTGGGGTTGGCCGAACCATATGGGGCCTCTAGGGTACCCCAAAAATTCTCAAAATTTATACTTAACCTCTACACATCATGAGGGAACATTAAATGACATTATCCTGATTTTTAACATATTTTTAGACATTTAAAACATGGTGGCCGAAACCCTTGAACTTAAGGTTCTGGGTTTTGCTTCTTTCATGTTGGCCGAAACATATGGGGCCTCTAGGGTATCCCAAAAATTCCCAAAAATTATAATTAATGTCTAAACATCATAAGGGAACATTAAATGACATTATCATGATTTTTAACATATTTTTAGACATTTAAAACATGGTGGCCGAAACCCTTGAACTTATGGTTCTGGGTTTTACTTCTTCCATGTTGGCCGAGACATATGGGGCCTCTAGGGTATCCCAAAAATTCCCAAAAATTATAATTAATGTCTAAACATCATAAGGGAACATTAAATGACATTATCATGATTTTTAACATATTTTTAGACACTTAAAACATGCTGGCCGAAACCCTTGAACTTAAAGTTCTGGGTTTTGCTTCCTTCATGTTGGCCGAAACTCTAGGGTGTCCTAGAGCACTCTAAAAATTCCCAAAAATTTCACTTAACTTCTAAACATCATAAGGGAACACTAAATAACATTATCATGATTTTTAACATATTTTTAGACCTTTAAAACATGCTGTCCGAAACCCTTAAACTTGAAGTTCTGGGTTTTGCTTCCTTCATGTTGGCCGAAACTCTAGGGTGTCCTAGAGCACTCTAAAAATTCCCAAAAATTTCACTTAACTTCTAAACATCATAAGGGAACACTAAATAATATTATCATGATTTTTAACATATTTTTAGACCTTTAAAACATGCTGGCCGAAACCCTTGAACTTAAGGACCTTGGTTTTTCTTTCCTTTCATCATCACATCCAAAAACTAACCCATATATCATGCTAAAAATCATAAAAATCATATGAAACCATTATACCACAGGTGAGGGAGTCTTACCTTAGATTTCTTGATTTTTAGACCTTGGATGGAAAGAAGGAAGAAGACTTGACCACACCTAGCCCTTGGAAACTTGAGAAGACCTTAGATCTTGGAGGATGAGACTTTTTGTGAAGTTTTCTCCAAGGACTTCCTCCCCTTGTGTGCTCGGCAAGAATGAGAATGAAGAGGAGAGGTAATGCACTTAATTGAGAGAATAAGTAACTCCCAAAACTCCCCTCATTACAACCCATCAAAGTGGTGAATGAAGAGTTTTCCATGGCTCTTCATCTTCTTCTACCATTTAACCACCATTCATTTCCTTTCCTCACAAGAATTCCTTGCTAGGTGAGTTGGTTAAAGCATTGATTGTTGTACAAGAGGTCCAAGGTTCAATCCTTGGCCCATGCACATTTATTTTATTTTATGTTTTATTTTATTTAATCCTTTTTCTTATTTTCGAAAATTCCCCTCTTATTTCGAAAATTCTCCAAAAATCACCCATAATTATGCCAATATTCCTAAATAAAATTCTTTTATATTTATATAAATTTTACCCAATTAATACCCATTTTTGGAGCCCATTTAAAGCCCATTAGTACCTAATTTCTCAAATTAAATAGGAAAATTAAACTATTCCTTACCCATAATCATGCTAATATGTCTAATTAAATCCTATTTATCTTTATACCAATTTTCACCTAAAATCCACTGATAATTATGGTACTAGCAAGCCCATATAAGGCCCATTAGTGCCCTTTTTCCCCAATTTAAATGGGAAAACATGGATTTTCTAGGCCAAAGTTTGTATTATTACCTCTAGGTCCTTTGGAAAATTATCTAGACATGCTTAATATTTTAATAAAATATTAAGAGAATTTTCCGGGTCGTTACAACTGGTTACCTTAATTTCGCCGTCTTCTGTAAAGGTCAGCTCGCCGTCGTCCTGTTCTGATTCTGACTCGGTTCCGACTTCTTCTGAGGCGGTCAGAGCTAGGAGGTTGGACTGGGGTGCCTCTTCTTCTTCTGAGGAGGAGGATTCGTCCCAGGTTGCTTGGAGTGCTTTCTTTCTTCTCGTCTTTTTAGTTTCCTTTAGGTTAGGACACTCTGACTTGTAGTGGCCCTTTTTCTTGCACTCGTAGCAGGTCACATTGGGCTTGTTTGCGGGTTCAGCTGGTTCGTCCTTTCTTCGGCTTGTTCTCCGTGTGTTGGCTTGGTTCTTTATCTTTTTATAATAACTTCGGGCTAGCCGGACCAGCTCAGATTGATCTCCTTCTTCATCTTCTGCGTCTGAGTCTGAGGTAGACTTGGGTTCAGGTTGAGATTTCTTCTTTGTCGATCTTCTAGTTTTTCCTGCAAAAAAGGCAATACTCTTCTCGGCCATATTGCAGTTAGTCTGTTCATGAAGTTCTAACTCAGAAAACAATTCGTCTACTTTAATTTTAGATAAATCCCTTGAAACCTTGTATGCATCTACCATAGATGCCCACAAGGTATTTCTAGGAAATGCGTTTAGGGCATACCTTATTAGGTCACGGTTTTCTACCTTGTGACCTATAGTGTGAAGACCGTTCATCAGCTCTTGTATACGTGCGTGGAGTTGGGCTGCTGATTCGTTGTCGGCCATCTTGATGGTGTAGAGTTTGTTCAGGAGCAAATCCCTCTTACTGATGTGAGTATCTGACGTCCCTTCGTGCAGCTCGATCAGTTTTGCCCAAAGCTCCTTTGCACTTTTGAAGGGGCCCACCCGGTTCAGCTCCTCCTTTGTCAATCCGCATTGGAGAGTCTGAGTTGCTTATGCGTCGGCTTCTATTTTGCGATTCAGAGTGGTGTCCCATTCTGAGTAGCTTTGAGGTAGTCCTTCGGAGTTTTTGGGGATCTCCAGACCGGACTGGATAATGATCCACATGTCCACCTGAGTTTTCAGGTGGACCTCCATACGACTTTTCCAGTAAGAAAAGTCTTCCCCACTGAAAAGTGGAGGTCTGGCGGTGCTAAATCCCTCTTGCATGACCATTTGATCTGAAACATAAAATTAACAAAAAAACTTTTTCCAACACTAGGTCTTGAATTAGTAGTGCGGGATAAATAAAATGACGAGTGGTGTTGCACCAACCTCGCATAACGAAAAAAATCAAACGAAATTTTTAACGAAAAATTCGTAAGAAAAATAAAAAAAATTAAAGATCCGAAAATTTTTTTCAAACTGGTGGTTGCACCAGGTTTGAACTTCCCCGCTCTGATACCACTTGTTGGATCGAGAAAATCGATAGAGGGGGGGGGTGAATATCGGAAAACTTTCGGATTTGAAAACTAAGAGAAGTTGCACAGCGGAAGTTAAAAACACACAACGCAAACACGGGAGGTTTACTTGGTTCGGAGCCTGTGTCGACTCCTACTCCAAGACCCACGGTCGTTGACCGTTTACTTTGGGCAATTCTATATAAGCGCAAAAAGGTTTATAAAATTTGATTACAAAGATAAGTGCAGTAAATAAAAAGAACGCTCTTCGTTACCGACGTCCGGAGTAGATCGACTTTTTCGGAGCAGCGGGACGTCGTCGGCTCGAGTTGGAGGGTTTCCAGAGCAAGGCGCGAGAGCAGAAGAGCTTTGAGGCGTTGAGTGAATTGATGTACTGAAGCCTTGGTCGAGGGCCCTTTATATAGGGCCTGGGGGCGCCCGGGATGTCGGGGGCGCCCCCACGTGGCCTTTGATCCGCCAAAGTCTCGGTCGCGTCTGATCCTCTGGATCCGCTTTGACCGGGGCGCCCGGACCGCTCGGGGCGCCCGGATTGACCGGGTCAAAGAGTTATCTGCTTGGCTTCGAAGGGAGCTTCGGTAGCTGGCCTGGGTCGAGGCATGCGCATGGGGGCGCCCGGGATGCAGGGTCGAAGCTTGTTTCTGATTTGCGTGTTTTGTGTTCACCTTGGGGGCGCCCGGGACACTCCGAGCGCCCTACTCAGTCATTGCCTCTCTCCTTTGAGGCTTTCTGAGCTGCAGACACACGTTCCTTCGGTCCTGCATCCAGGGTTAGTCCAAAACACAACAATACATTAAGTGGTTAGATTATACAGCCTTAGCTGTCTTGGTTCTGACTTTGGTCTCCAAAATGGAGCCCTAGGTCGAACCGACGCCTACTGTTCCCTCGACGGGGAACGCGTCCTCACCTACTCCTCTCGGGAGAATTTACCTGATGCCAACCGTTCCTCTGGTTGGACTTTTGCCTGACGGTCCTTTGTCAGGTCTTGGATGCCGAGCTGCCCTTCGCTCGGTGCCTAGCATTCCTTCGCTAGGGCTTCAGTCCCAGGTTGTCCTTCGCCTGGCGCCTAGCAGTCCTTCGCTAGGGCTTTTGACCCTGGCATTCCTTCGCCAGTGCCTAGCAGTCCTTCGCTAGGTCTTTTTCTGCACACTAGACTAACTTGTTAGAAAACAAGTAAGACTTAACTTTTGACCTCTGTTGCCATTATCAAAACACAGGTTTGACTTGGGTGTATTCTGCACCAACAATCTTTACCAAGCCTCTTCCCGAATCGGAATTTACATCCTTAAGAAGAGGCCTTGGAATGTGTTTTGTGGATGTATAGGAAGAACTTGGTGACATTATCTTTGAAAAAGGGTGCTTGATCCACTAGGGTGATACATTTGGCTCACTTGTGCTTGTGGCACATTGTTGGACCATTAGAAGTATTAATATATCAAAACTAGACCAACTATGGGGGAGACAAATGTTTAATCAATGGACACTTTATCAAAGATCATAGTTGGACATTTTAAACCTTTGAAAACCATTTTATGTTTTACATACTCTGCCATGTTTTTAAAAGTTCTATAATTGCAAAATTAGTTTCAAAGCTTGATACAAAATGTAGTGGTTTTCAAAACTTTTGGATTTTTATCAAAAGTCATGCATGTTTGAAATTTTATATGGTTTAATATTTTTCCCTGATAGAGTATAACATTTCAAACATGTATGCAAAATTTTACAATTTTTGGAATTTTCTAGAATTTTCTGGGCGTTTTTGAAATTCGACAGAAAACCTGAAAACTCAGACTAATAGCATATCAGTCGACTGCCCCATGGGCAGTCGACTGGCACGCAAGTTTTCAGCCACTGTGAGAAAATTCAGAAATTGAAAATTCTCTCATTTGATGCCATGGGTTTTGGTTGCTTGAGGCAATTTTTTTGATGGTGTCAAAGGGGAAGAATGAGTTGTTTAAGTTAGAATTTTAACTTGGAATGGATGGTTTAAGGTTTTCTTACAAACTTAGAACTTGAATGTTTAAAAATGGAAAAGACATGGATTAAGGGGGAGGTACCTCTTAGGTTCTGATATGTCTTATATTTTTAATATATTGATGTTGTTAAGTGGTAACTTAACTTAAAGTTAGATTAGAATTGAAAATGGGGAGAATACATAGATTAAGGGGGAGGTTACCTCTTAGGGTTATTATGTCTCATGCCTTTTCAATTGTTATCTATTGTTGTTGTTTTTGCTACGGTTATTTATCTCTAACTTAAACATATTGCTACGCATCAAAAAGGGGGAGATTGTTGAGGCAATCGACCCTTAAATGATTGGAAGATCATGGTTTTGATGTGTGTGGTTGAATATGTTTAAAGGTAGAGTGTTATGTTGTATTTGATGTGTGTGATTGAGTTTGCAGGACTTGGAGAATCACACATGGTGGACATATCCGAGGGACGAGAGCTCCAAGGGCAAGCCGGGAAGTGGACTTCAAGGGCACACGTGAAGGGTGGCATGGAGGCAAGCCGAGGGAAGGCTTGCGTGCGCATCTGAGGGATGATAGCCAGAGGAAGAGGACTTCAAGGGGCAAGCCAAGGGAGCAGACCTGAAGGCACACGCGAAGGAGAAGGTACGGAGTGGCTGAAGCAGAGCTATGAGGCAGGGCAGTCGACTGGCCCTGTGGCAGTCGACTGCCAAAACCCACAGAAAGTTTGAGGCCTCGGACCAGTCGACTGGCATTTGGGCAGTCGACAGGTATACCTCCAAAAATTAGTCGTTGGCTAGTAATTAATGCTAGGCCAGTCGACTACCCCAGGGGCAGTCGACTGGTGTGGGCTGGACAGATTGCGAATCTGTCCTGTTCACCTATAAAAGGAGCACGTTTTGTATGTGTACGGTACAGTTCCGTACAGTAACGAAGTGCTGCCCAATTGTAGAGTGATTTTTACTTCCTCTATTGTATTTCTGCATCTGTAAAGAGGAAGATCTTGCTGTAAAGGTTTCTCCACCTCAAGGAGACTTTTGGATAGTGAAAAGTGGTGCTCGCGGCGTGGATCCTTGGACTAGTCACCCATCTGGGTGGATACCAAGTAACCGATAAGTGTTAGCATTGTTTCTAATTCTTTTACATATTATTTCCGCTGCGCTAACAATTCTGTAGAGATCCACGATCTGAAAAAGTGCATTCACCCCCCCCCCTCTGCACGCCTAAATCGATCCTTCAATGGCATGGGCAAGGCCACGGCAAACACCACAAGATAACAATTTGATTAGCAGAAATACATGATTGATGAAGTAATCTGTAATGAAAACTAACAGAAATGCTTACTTAGGTGCCATTGTCGATTTGTTTGGAGAAAGCACTCTCTGAACCTCGCGCACGAGAGAAACGCAACACAGGGAACAAGCTTGCAGCTAGCTAACAGCACCAACAGCAAGTAGAAGAACTCTCGCGCAGAAGGAGAAAAACGCACTCGCAGAGGAGATCGTAGAAGGAACTCACGCACAGCAAGTAGAGAGGAGATCGCACGCGCAAAAGAGGAAGGGAAGGGGGTTTCGGCGCTGAGGGGTTTTGGTCGGCTAGGGCTTGGGAGATGAGGAGAATATGTGATTAAATCGGTTGGTGGATCGGTCCACCAATCAAACTTTAATACGATTGAATGGATCACCGTTCGATCTGAGAGCGCCCAAACCGATCAGGCTCTGGTCTGATCGGACTGACCTGATCCTGATCGGTCGGGTGACCAATCAGGCAGGCTCCTGATCGATCGGCTGATCGATCAGGAAGCAACCAGTAGGGTTCGGGGAGTGTTCTGTGAGCCCCCTGATCGGTCTGTGGACCGATCACCATGGGGTGCCAGATCGGTCCGGGGACCGATCCAGGCCAGCACAAAATATTTAGACAAAATTTCGCCAAGTCTCTATGACCCCTCTGATCAGTCTGTGGACCGGTCACCACAGGAGAGAGCCAGATCGGTCCGGGGACCGATCAGCCATACTCCTTATCAGTCCAGTGACCGATCAGGATTCCTGATACTCCCTGATACGATCTGAAACTTTCAGTTTCAGACTTCCATACGATTTCTGAAAGGATCTGATGGAAGATATCGATCTTGGAAGTAATTTCTTGACTATAATTGATCTCTAAACAAGGATCAAAGGTCCTTATGGTTTTGTTAAGTCACTTTGCTCCACCCAAGTGGAGTCAAACTCAAACAACAATCATTCTAGCAATTTCAAGCAAGTTTGTACCAAATCCAAGTTTCCAATCAAGTTTCCTTGATTGGAATGTCCAAGTATGATCATGGAGCCAAATATACATATGTTATGCATTGGTTTTCCCCATACTTGGTCACCGAAGTGATTTTTATCTCGTCAACTTAATTTCTCAAGGGATGCATTGACATTTTGAGAAATCAAGTTGATCCTAGTATCTCACCCCATATCTAGCAAACAAAAACGTTTTGGTAATCCTTATAGTTTGTGTGAGATGTCCCCAAGTTACCCAACTGTATCCCAACAATTAGAAATAATCATGAAGGGTTTTGAATGCATTGTTTTTTAAACCCTATGAAGCGCGACACATTCCCAACTCCCTTCTTAAGAAGCTAAACTCATTTTCGGGGAGTGATTTAGTGAAAATGTCAGCTAGGTTTGACTTGGACTCTACATGTGAGAGTACAATATCTCCTCTAGCAACATCATCTCTAATGAAGTGGTGACGCACTTCAATGTGTTTGGTCCTAGAATGATGAACTGGATTCTTGGTTAGGTTAATTGTGCTAATGTTATCACACAACACTTGCACACCTTTATAGCTCAATCCATAGTCCTCTAGAGTATGAATCATCCACAACAATTGTGATACGCTCTCTCCCATGGCGATATATTCTGCCTCGGTCGTGGAGAAAGCAACACAATGTTTCTTCCGACTTGACCAACTAACTAGAGATGATCCTTGAAATTGACAACCCCCACTTGTGCTTTTCTGATCCAACTTACATCCAACGTAGTCGGAATCAGTATAGCCAATTAGGTCAAATGATTCGGTACGGGGGTACCAAAGACCAACTCCAATTGTGCCTTTAAGGTATCTCAAAATTCTATTAACAGCAATTAGATGAGATTCCATGACACATACTTGATACCTAGCGCACATACCCACAGTAAAGAGTATATCAGGTCGACTGGTTGTGAGGTCTAGCAGACTACCTATCATGCTCCAATATTGGGTCAAATCAACAGGTATACCACTCTCATCATTGTCTAATCTTGTGTTTGTAGCCATGGGAGTGGTTACCTCTTTTGAATCACTCATATTGAATTTTCGAAGCATCTCTTGAGTATACTTTGATTGGTGCACATGGATCCCATCGCGAGTCTGCTTGATTTCAAGTCCAAGGAAGAAAGTCAACTCTCCCACTAGACTCATTTCAAATTCACTCTCCATGTGTCCAATAAACTCATTTAAATAGCCCTTGTTATTTGAGCCATAAATTATGTCATCGACATACACTTGGGCTACAAATATATTGTCACCATCTCTTCGTAGAAACATTATAGGGTCTATTTGGCCTCTAACAAAGCCTTTTCAATTAGATAGGTCGACAACCGCTCATACGAAGCTCGGGGGTGCTTGTTTAAGGCCATAGAGTGCCTTTTTGAGCTTGAACATGTGGTTTGGGAATTCGGTACTCTCAAACCCCGGAGGTTGTTCGAGATAGACCTCTTCTCTAATCAAACCATTTAGAAAGGGCCGATTTGACATCCATTTGATATAATTTGAAACCTCGATGTGCTGCAAATGTAAGCATCAATCGGATGGACTCTAATCGTGCCACGGGAGCATAGGTCTCATCATAATCAAGGCCTTCAACTTGACTATAGCCCTTGGCTACTAAGCGTGTCTTGTTTCTTATGATTTCTCCCTTATGGTTCAATTTATTTTTGAAGACCCATTTGGTTCCAATGATGGTGATCTTCTTTGGTCTAGGGACTAAGTCTCAAACTTGACTTCTTTCGAATTGACCTAGTTCATCTTGCATTGCAATGATCCAATCGGGATCATTTATTTCTTCGTCAATTTTCCTAGGTTCAATTTCAGAAATTAGGGCAACTTCATTTGCCTCATTCCTAAAGAATGATCTAGTTCTAACCCCATGATGGATGTCTCTAACAATTTGGTCTTGGGGATGACTAGAGGCTAATCTAGTTTGCCTAGGTGTTGGTGGTGCTTCTTGAATGGTTTCACTAGACACATGCTTAGCCTTAGGATTCGGCTGATCTATGGATCGTCTAGGCTCACCGTCATCGGATTCATCACCATCAACAACATTTGGACTTTCATTCAAACTTAGTCTCCTAAGTTCGAACTGGACTTCATCTTCTGGTTGATCATTGACTTTTGGAATTTCTTCAAAGACAACATCAAAAGATTCTTCAACCAATCTAGATTTCTTATTGTAGACTCGGTAGGCTTTGCTAACTAGGGAGTACCTGACTAGTATCCCTTCATCAGCCTTTGTCGTGAACTTTCCAAGGTGATCCTTGGTGTTTAGAATGAATACCTTACAACCAAACACCCTAAGGTGTTTAAGCGTAGGTGGTTTTCCAAATCAAAGTTCATGAGGAGTCTTACCTAAGAATCTATGTATGAGGACTCGATTTTGCACGTAGCAAGCCGTGTTTACAGCTTCAGCCCATAAGTAACTCGGTAATGAGTGCTCATTAAGCATACTTCATGCAACCTCTTGTAGAACACGGTTCTTCCACTCTACAACACCATTTTGTTGTGGTGTTCTAGGAGTGGAGAACTCATGTCTATACCCTCTATCTTGACAAAATTCTAAAAAGCGTTGATTTTGAAATTCACCTCCATGATCACTTCTAATTGTCTTAATGGTTGATGATTTTTTATTTTCAACTCTTCTACAAAAAGAAATGAAAACTTCTAAGGTTTGATCCTTATATTTTAGAAAATATGTCCATGTGTATCTAGTAAAATCATCAATGATAACAAAGCAATATCTACTTCCATTCAATGATATGATAGTGTTACAATCAAACAAATCCATGTGAAGTAAATCCAATGTGATAGAAGTACTTACAATGCTTTTACCTTTATGTGCAGATTTTGTTTGCTTACCCATTTGACATGCATCACAAATCTTTTCTTTTTCATACTTGATGCTTGGTAAGTCACGAACTAATCCCTTGTTGGCCAACTTCCGGATGTTCTTCATGTTAACATGTGCTAGTCTCCGGTGCCAAAGGGTGGACTCCTCTTCTTTTGACATGAAACACTTAGCAAGAGCATTAGTAGTACTTTTAAAGGATACTTGGTAAATATTGTCTACTCTTGTTCCTACTAGTACCGTGCCAATGACTTGGTTGAAAATCAATTGTGTAACCCATATCACACAATTGACTGACACTTAGGAGATTGAATGTCATCCCCTTGACCAGAAGGACATTTGAAATTCTAAGACATTCGGATATTTAAATGTCTCCTATTCCTATAACCTTAAGACTACCATTGTTACCAAATGAAACATTACCTCTACTTTTTCTTTGAAGGGTAGTAAACAATGATCTATCCCTGGTCATGTGTTTGGAGCACCCACTATCAACGAACCAAGTTGATAGATGCTCCCCCTCAATCATAACCTACACAATTCAAAAAATGGAAGATTTAGGTACCCACACCTTGGGACCTAAAGCATCTACTAAACAAGACATAGGCACCCATGCCTTGACAACTTTCTTTTGAACCATGGGTGTCTTAAGTGGTCTAATACCAGTCCTAGACATTAAGGACACAAATGAAGGTTCTTTGGGTCGGTAACCAATACCGGCCCTATTGTAGACTGTCCTTTGGGCATTCAAAATCATGTCTAGAGTCTTTGAGCTTGTTGAGAACTTCTCAAGAATATTCTTGAGTCTCTCAACTTCACTCTTCAATGATTTATTTTCATCCACTAACAACTCAACATGCAAATCATCTACATCCTCATCCTTAGAGGATTTCAAATGTTCAACCTCAATTTTCAATGATTTAATCTCATCCTCTAACATTTCAACATGCAAGTCGTCTATGTTCTCATCCCTAGATCATTTCAATTGTTCAATTTCTAATTGCAATGACTTAACCTTATTTTTTCACTTCTTCAACATATTGGTTAAACATGTAATTGCTCTATAATATTTCTCAAGTTCGGGAGTGTTTACCTCTCCATCATCTGAAGATGAT
>JAGFNQ010000775.1:41353-140778 GCA_024364735.1 Boesenbergia rotunda
TCCAATTCTAAGACACGTCCAGTCGGGAGCTTTAGCAAATATGTTCCGATGGCAACAGCAGCAATCCTTGCTCCATTTCCAACTCGCAAATCTGCTTCTCCTTGACGAGTCTTCTTCTATTCCTTAGCCCCTGTATGTCATTACATATATGTGAGCTACACCCAGTATCAAGTACCCAGGTATTAGAGGAAATAGAGTGACATTCAATAACGAAGATACCTGAAGAGGATGGAGCATCGGATGCTTTCTTCAAGGATCAAGACCTTGCAATTTCTTCGCCAGTGACCCTCCTTGCCACAATGATGGCAAGTGCCTTTTGGTTTCTTTTCAGTCTTTTTGGCCTTTTTCTTCTTTCCTTTATTCTGTTCTTTGGCCTTCCTCTTAGAACCTTTCTTCGAGGAACCAACTAACAGAACCGCCTTTTGATCCTGCTTTACAGAAGGCTCTACAGACTTCAGCAGGTTGACTAACTCAGGAATGGTAGTTTCCAGCTTGTTCATCCGATAGTTCATCACAAATTGTGAATAACTTTTGGGCAAACAATGCAGAATTAAGTCAATACTTAGTTCATGATCCATTGCAAAACCGAGTGTGTTCAGTCGCTCAATGATACCCCAACATCTTTAACACAAACTGCGAGGCAGAAGTGCCTTCCTGCATCTTAGATGAAGAGGAGTCTGGAGACTTCGAACCTTTCGGATCTCGCCTGCTCTTCAAACAACTCATTAAGATGGAAGATGATGGTATAAGCATCCATATGCTCATGCTGCTTTTGCAGCTCAGGTACCATAGAGGCTAGCATGATGCAACTTGCAAGTTCAGAATCGGTCACATGTTTCTGATAGGCCACTAACTGGTCTGGAGTTGCATCTGCTGGAGGATGTGTGGGAAGTAGATCTTCAATGACATAAGCAATCTTCTCTGCCTTGAGGACTATCCTCAGGTTTCGAAGCCAGTCCATGAAGTTAGGCCCAGTCAGTTTATTGGTGTCCAAGATGGAACGCAAATTCAGAGAAGACATGATCGAGTGATTAACCTAGAATACAAATTGAGCTTATGTGAGAAGAATGATTAAAGAATGTATCAATATACATAAATTGAAATCCTATTTATTTTCAAATTGAATAACCCTTTTTATCAATTCGGGAGATCGTAGGAACATCTCCAAATAGGTTGATATCCAACCATAGGTAAGAACAACCATGGCTTGGCCATCAAGTTATTCTTAGCTATGAAGGTAGGTAATTATACCGATTACACATCACATATATGTAACTATCACATTATGCTATCAACTAATTGAATGTTTGCATAAAACATTGGGTTGTTAACTCATTAACAAGTATGCAACAATATACATAGCACCCAACTGCACCTCTCTTTACATCGACCTTGGCTGTGGCACAACAAATCGATGCTCCAAGCTTAAGGCTGACCCATTAATCAAGAAATAGTTTTAATATGGTTGGAGCTCATTCAACCGCTTAGTCAGGCTTGGATGTGTCCAACAACCAAAACTAATGATTGACCTCTGACTCCAACTATATTATTCATAAACTAATTCCATGGTTTGAACATGTTGAGGTTCAAGTCGGGCATGGATGTGTCCATCAACCCAAACGAGAAACAAAACTCCGATTCTAACCATATTAATGGAAGGTGTTGGCCTTAATATTTTGTAAGGGGTTTTGGGTCTCATCCTTTCTTTTTTAAGCACATTCATGACATAGAATTATGTCATGACTAACGATTTCCTTAATTAAGTATGTATGTGACTTAAGTTATCAAGTCTCATAATTGAATTAGGAACCGGATTTCCTAATTCCAATTTCATACTTAATTAAAGGAATTGTTTTGGGAAACAATTTCCTAAATTGTCATAATTAATTTCGGAAATAATATGTTCAAGACTTTGATTTCTCTAAATCAAATCTTATTAAATTAAGAGACAAATCCCTTAATTCAACTACATATTATTTTCATGAAAATCTCATTTAAGAAAACTCTATAGGAAACCATTTTCCTAATTAATTTTGGAGACAACAATATGTAAGAGCATCACCTCTTCAAACATATTTTATTCATGGATTTAATTAATTACAACAAATTGTTTTCTAAGGGTGGCTCCTCGAGGCTCAGATACCCAAAGAAAAGTAATGTGTTGTAAATCCAATTGACGGCTCCCCGAGGCTCAATCCAAATCAAACATGACAATTTCAATTAAAAATTGGGAAATTAAATTACAACAACTAACTTTAAATTGGACGGCTCCCCGAGGCTCAATCCAAAATAAAGAATTTTGTTGTCAATTTAAAAACCAATTCAAATTTAATTGTCAATTAACTGTCCATGAATTTGTCTAGACTTTCTTAAAAGAAAGTGCCCAAAATTGCGAGATTTCAAAATAGGTTTTCAGAATAATTGTAAGTTTCTGGTACAAAGGAAACTTACATATTTCCAAAATTGGAAAATTTAACAGAAAAATTTCCAAAATTGGAAAGTTTCCAAAGATGGGAAGTTTTCACAATTATTATAAAATTTCAGAAACTAGAAAATTTCAAACGTTTGCGAAATTTCATGAGGATTTCCAAACTTTGAAATTCCTAATTCTAAAATTTATTATAATTTGAAAGTTTCCATAATTAAAATTTTTTTTTCGAAATTGAGATCATGACAAAGTTATCCACAAAACAATTATATGATTAAGTCGAACACTAACCGGCTCTGATACCACTGTTGGGACCGGGTGCATGTCGACAAGGATACGAGTTCGTAAAATTTTAAATTTTTACGTGCAGCGGAAGAATTTGCATAAAATAATTTCCTAAATTATTTTAACTTCGTATCTAGCATGCAACCTTATGGTGTGTTGACATAATCATAAAATAAAACTTTGCGGAAAGGTAAACTAATTTACCAAGTACCTCACGTAACCCGAAGTAAGGGACGAGATCCAACCGTAGCGTCCCTTGGAAGCTTCGCCTCTATTCGCGTCCACGCCGAGTTCTCTTCGGGATGACTTCGCAAAGTCACGAGTTTTGTGCCGACGAGAACTACTAGATTCTCTATAGGCACAACAAAGAAGAACAAGAGAAAAGTATGAAAACTAACCACCAAGAAACGGAATCGAATTCCGAGAGGGAAGGGTATGTGATCCGCTTCTTCTTCTTCTTGGTTGGCTTCTCCTTGAAGTAGATGGCTCACGGCAACCCTTGCTCACGCCAACCCTTGCTTGGGTGTAGGTTGGGCGCCGGCCCTAGAAAGGCTAGGGTGGGCGCCGGCCCTAGAAAGGCTAGGGTGGGCGCCGGCCCTAAGGGGAAGAGGAGGGAAGAGAGAGAGGGAGAGGATGCTTCTAATCTCTTGATCACTTGATTAGAACTAAGGGCTTGCCTTTGGTTCCTTTATATAGTAGCATCTCCCTTGCCAAGTCTCCCTCTTAACGGAATTAACGGAATTAACGGAATTAGTTATCATAAGAAATTTATCCTATAAATTCTCTTATGAATTATTCCGTTTAAACCAAGTTTTATTATAACTAACTTTATAATAAAACTAATTAGTTATCATAAGAAATTTATCCTATAAATTCTCTTATGAATTTTATTATAACTAACTTTATAATAAAACTAATTAATCTCTCCTTTTATTATGGAATAAATTTTATAAGAAATTTATAAACTTTCTTATTATGGAAAAATCAATTCATAATTGATTTTATAAAATTAAAATAAACCAATTCATGGATTATTTTAACTTCCATAAAAAGAATAAATTTCTATAAATTTATTTATATAAATTTCTTTATACAAATTTATTTATCCATAATTTATAAAATAAATCGCGCTAGATTTATTTTATTAATTAAACTAAAATTAATTGGTTTTCTCCCCAATAGGTGGCCGGCCACTTCAAGGAGGTTTGGCACCCTCTTTGGCCGGCCAAACCAACCCGAACCGTTCGCGAATTAAACTATTTAATTCGCCCAATAAGCCTTCAAAAGACTTAGCCATTTTAGCTTCCATTGCGCCTCTGATAAATTCAGATTCGACTTATTTCTCTTGATCAGAAAATCTAATTTTCAACTCGTTTTAAATCCCTCGGATTACTCGTAGTGCGTGTGACTAAATAGGCTTTCGATTTATGTTGGCCTGTCTATAATCAACAATTATAGAACGATCATGAGTGGCACCTAGTAGTACATCATGACCCCAATTAATCGAAAGATCAACGGTTTGACCTCAGAAGAAATTATTCTGAAACCCTTCAGCAGCTCTAATGAATCGTGCCCCATTCCCTTCACCATCTTATAACCACTTGGTTCAGGACACGGTGTATTTGTGTCAGTCCCCACTACGCTGACTACGTCACACCTAGCCTAAGTAGTGTCTTTCTCGTCCTTTGGATTTCTAGTTACTCTGATGTATTTTAGAGACTCGTACTCCAAATATGATATATTCTGGCCAGAGGTTTTGAGTAACAATCCGACGATAGGCCTGGGTATACATCTCCTCGCAAGGAGTGGTGAATCCTTTGTAGGCTGTTCAAACATCTTCGGGCACTTCGGCTTATACCCAATCATCCTTGGTCCACACCTCCTTGGAGATGCTTGCTTAAGATGTTAAAGTATAAGTCACCATGACCAAGATGACTTGAACACCGCAAGTCAAAGGAACATCACACTTAAGCCGCAGTATGAACTTCATTGACATATCTATAGATAGATTCCATATGAAGTCTTACAGCTAGTCACTCCAATGAACTAGTTCCCTTAACTAGCACCCATGTTTATCTCCGGACATCCCAATGTCACCAGCTAGTGAGAATCAGCTGATTAGAGAATAACCCATGCTAGTCTCAACAGAATTGATAGTGTCCGTATTTGTCAATTCATCGACTAGGGATATTTTCAATACTTCACATTTGCACATTTAGAGATAATCACTAGTTGTGATCCCATCACAAATTCTCTTATACTATGAGTTGTATTGCGGACATTCAGTAGATGAGTTTTAGATCCCAATCAAATACACAAGCATGTATACTTAAATAGTGAATTATCATTTATAAAAATAAATGTTTTACAATCATAAGGCGATTGCCTTAGGACACTCTCTCATATCACTAACACGACCTCCCTTCTTCGATGGCGTAGATTTTCAATATTGGAGATCGAAGATGGAGTACTATCTAAAGATCGACATCAACATATGGTTCGCAGTGAAGGAGGGTTTTACCCCTCCAAAGGATGATGAAGGCAAAGAACTAGAATCTTCGCGTTGGACGGCTGAACAAACTCGGAAGAGTGAAGCCGACGCGAAGGCAGTGGTAACCCTACAATGCGGCATGAACAAGGATCAACTCATCAAGGTTGGTCCATTCACAAGTGCAAAAGACTTGTGGAACAAGCTCATAGAACTCCACGAGGGCACCCGAGATTCAAGAATAGCCAAGAGGGATTTGTTTCTCAATCAACTCCAAAATCTCTCCATGAAGGAGAATGAAACGGTAAGTGAGTTACATAGCCGGTTCAATGAAGTCCTCAACGGTCTTCATTCCATAGATGAAAAGGTCGAGAACCGCGACCTTGTAAGGTATGTGTTAAAAGCATTTCCAAGGAATGCTTTGTGGTCATTCATGGTGGATGCCTACAAAGTTTCCAACGATTTATCAATTGTTAAATTAGACGATTTGTTTTGTGAAATGGAATTGCATGAAATGGCTAACAAAGGCCCCAAGGAGAAGGGGAATGCCTTAATTGCAGGGGAACGATCCAACAAGAAGAATAAGGAGAAGAAGAAGGAGAAGGAAGTCTCCTCGTCCTCATCTTCATCCGAGTCCGAGTCCGATTCCGAGGAAGATAGCAGCGGGTCTTCTTCCTCTGAGATGACAAATTTTGTTCGAAGGATGATGAGGAAGGGTCGACGCTTCAAGGGTAAAGGTAACCCTAGTGAAGGTAAAGTTGATAAGTCTAATGTCTCTTGTTATGAGTGTGGCAGGAAAGGGCACTTCAAGAGTTAATGCCCAAAGCTAAAGAAGAAGAAGGAGAAATCCAAGAAGAAAGAGGAGAAATTCAAGAAGAAGAAAAAGGCCTTGAAGGCCACTTGGGATGAATCCTCATCTAGCTCATCTGATGAAGAGAAGGAGGAGAAGAGTACTCGCTATGTAGCACTCATGGCATTGCGAGATCAAGAAAGCAGTGATGAATCCTCCAACTCCTCAAACGTGGCTTCATCTGTTAGTAATATGAGAGAAGTGTCCTAAGGCAATCGCCTTATGATTGTAATCATTTATTTTAATAAATGAATATTCACTATTTGAGTATACATGTTTGTCTATTTGATTGAGATCTTAAACTCATTTACTGAATATCCGCAATATAATTTACAGCATGAGATAATTTGTGATGAATTCACAACTAGTGATTATCTCTACATGTGCAATTGTGAAGTATTGAAATTGTCCCTAGTCGATGAATTGATAAATACGGACACTATTAATTCTGTTGAGACTAGCATGAGTTATTCTCTAATCAGCTGATTCTCACTGGCTGGCGACATTGGGATGTCCGGAGATAAACATGAATGCTAGTTAAGGGAACTAGTTCATTGGAGTGACTGGCTGTAAAACTTCATATGGTAATCTACATATAAATATGTCAATGAAGTTCTTACTGCAGCTTAAGTGCGATGTTCCTTTGACTTGCGGTGTTCAAGTCATCTGGGTCATGAAGACTTATACTTTGACATCTTAAGCAAGCATCTCCAAGGAGGTGTGGACCCAGGATGATTGGGTATAAGCCGAAGTGCCCGAAGATGTTTGAACAACCTACAAAGGATTCACCACTCCTTGCGAGGAGATGTATACCCAAGGCCTATCGTCTGATTGTTACTCAAAGCCTCTGGCCAGAGCATCACATGTTCAGAGTATGAATCTCTCAGATACATGAGAGTAATTAGAATCCGTTGGACAAGAAAAACATTGCTTGGGCTAGGTGTGACATAGTCAGCCTAGTGGGGACTGACACACATAGACTGTGTCCTAAACCAAGTGGGTATAAGATGGTGAAGGGAATGAGGCACGATTCATTATACCTGCTGAAGGGTTTCAGAATAGTTTCTGAGGTCAACCGTTGATCTTTCGATTAATTGGGGATCATGATGTACTACTAGGTGCCACTCATGATCGTTCTATAATTGGTTAATTATAGATGGCCAATATAAATCGAAAGCCTATTTAGTCACACGCACTACGAGTAATCCGAGGGATTTAAAATGAGTTGAAAATTGGATTTTCCAATCAAGAGAGATTAGGTTTGGTTGAGTCAAACGATAAGTCGAATCTGAATTTTTCAGAGACGCATCGGAAGCGTAAAATGGCTAAGTCTTTTGAAGACTTAATAGATGAATTAAATGAGTTTAATTCATTGGGGCGTGGCTTGGATAGGCCGACCAAAGAGGGTCTCCACCCTCTTTGCTTGGCCGGCCACATCAAAAGGGATAACCAAATTGTTTGGTTCAAGTTATAAAATAAACCAAGCATGGTTTGTTTTATAAAATTATGGATAATATAAATTTTATAAACCGAGGTTTAGGTTTATTATTTTCATGAAAATTAAAATAAACTTGAATAGTTTATTTTATTTTATAAAATCAATTATGAATTGATTTTCCATGATAAGAAAAATTTATATAATAAATTTCTTATGAAATTTTATTCCATAAAGAAAAGGGAGACATGATTGTTTTTATTATAAATTAAATTATGATAAAAACTTGGCATGATGGAATAATTCATAGAAAAATTTATATGATAAATTTCTTATGAAAATTTATTCCATAAAAAGGAGACATGGCGGTTGAGAGACTACTATATAAAGGAACCAGGGCAAGGCTTGGAAATAAATCTAAGAGATCAAGGAATAAGCCCTCTCTCTCTCCCTCTCTCCCTCTCCCTCCTCTAGTGCCGCCGGCCCTAGAGGACCTCCCTGCTGCCGTGAGCCACAACCACCATTGGCCTCCTTCTCTGACGTCCAAGCTCCGGCAATCAGCCACCTTTGGCCACCAAGAAGCTGCCGCAAGAAGAAGAAGCGGGTGCAACTCCTTCCTTCTTCCCGGAATCTTGATTCCGTTCTTCGTTTGGTGGTTAGTCTTCCCATCTCTCTCTTGGTATTCTTGTCGTGCCTTTGGAGAATCTAGTAGTTCTTGTTAGCACGAAACTCGTGGCTTTGCGAAGTCATCCCGAAGAAAACTCAGCGTCGACACGAATAGAGGCGGAGCTTCCAAGGGACGCTTACGGTTGGATCTCGTCCCTTCCTTCGAGTTACGCGAGGTATTAAGTAAATTAGTTTACTTTCTGCAAAATTTTAATGTATGATCATGTCTACACAATATAAGGTTGCATGCTTAGATGTGTGGTTAAATAATTTATGAAATTATTTATGCTAAACCTTCCGCTGCATGTAATTAAATTTAAAATTACGAACCCGCATCCATGTCAACATGCACCCGGTCCCAACATCGCGCACAGAAGACGAGAGGATTTGCATGAATAAATTCCTTATGCATCCGCGATAGGATCTATCATGTATGCTATGTTATGTACTAGGCCGATGTATCATATGCTCTGAGCGTCACAAGCAGATACCAGTCTAATCCAGGAATGGATCATTGGGCGGCTGTCAAGACAATCCTCAAGTACTTAAGAAGAACTAAGGATGTGTTCCTAATATATGGAGATGGTGATATGATAATACGTGGTTATACAGATGCCAGTTCCAGACAGATAAGGATGACTCCAAATCTCAGTCCGGATACGTATTTATTTTGAATGGAGGCGCAGTAAGCTGGAAAAGTTCCAAGCAAGACACCGTAGCGGATTCTACCACGGAAGCGGAATATATTGCAACTTCGGAAGCAGCAAAGGAAGCAGTCTGGATCGAGAAGTTTGTCTCAGAACTTGGTGTGGTTCCAACCATTGATGAAGCAATACCGGTTTACTGCGACAACAATGGAGCTATTGCACAAGCAAAGGAACCAAGGTCTCATCAGCGATCCAAACATGTGCTTCGCCGCTATCATCTGATCTGAGAGATTATAAGTAGGAATGATATACAAATTGAGAAAATTCCCACTGAAAGGAATTTAGCGGATCCTTTAACTAAGGCCTTGCCTCAAAGTAAGTTTGAGGGTCATGTTAGAGCCTGTGGTATTGGGTACCGTAGCGATTGACATTAGGCCAAGTGGGAGTTTGTTAGTGACATGAGAGAAGTGTCCAAAGGCAATCGCCTTATGATTGTAATCATTTATTTTTAATAAATGAATATCACTATTTGAGTATACATGATTATTTGATTAAGATCTTAAGCTCATTTACTGAATGTCCGCAATACAATTCACAGCATGAGAGAATTTGTGATGAATTCACAACTAGTGATTATCTCTACATGTGCAATTATGAAGTATTGAAATTGTCCCTAGTCGATGAATTGATAAATACGGACACTATCAATTCTGTTGAGACTAGCATGGGTTATTCTCTAATCAGCTGATTCTCACTGGCTGGTGACATGGAGATGTCCGGAGATAAACATGAATGCTAGTTAAGGGAACTAGTTCATTGGAGTGACTGGCTGTAAAACTTCATATGGTAGTCTACATATAGATATGTCAGTGAAGTTCTTACTGCAGCTTAAGTGCGATGTTCCTTTGACTTGCGGTGTCCAAGTCATCTTGGTCATGGAGACTTATACTTTGACATCTTAAGCAAGTATCTCCAAGGAGGTGTGGACCCAGGATGATTGGGTATAAGCCGAAGTGCCCGAAGATGTTTGAACAGCCTACAAAGGATTCACCACTCCTTGCTAGGAGATGTATACCCGAGGCCTATCGTCGGATTGTTACTCGAAGCCTCTGGCCAGAGCATGACATGTTCAGAGTATGAATCTCTTAAATACATGAGAGTAATTAGAATCCATAGGACGAGGAAACGTTACTTGGGCTATGTGTGACGTAGTCAGCCTAGTGGGGACTGACACACATAGACTATGTCCTGAACCAAGTGGGTATAAGATGGTGAAGGAAATGGGGCACGATTCATTAAAGCTGCTGAAGGGTTTCAGAATCATTTCTGAGGTCAACCGTTGATCTTTCAATTAATTGGGGATCATGATGTACTACTAGGTGCCACTCATGATCGTTCTATATAATTAATTAGTTAATTATGGATGGCCAACATAAATTGAAAACCTATTTGGTCACACGCATAACGAGTAATTCGAAGGATTTAAAACGAGTTGAGAATTGGATTCTCCAATCGAGATAGACTATTTTTGGTAAGTCTAAACAATAGTCAAAACTGAATTTATTTCAGACGCATCGGAAGCATAAAATGGCTAAGTCTTTTAAAGACTTAATGGGTGAATTAAATAAGTTTAATTCATTAAGAGATTTGATTCAATTGGGGTTAGATGGGCCGGCCAAGGAGGGGGCCTCCTCTCTTCTTGTCATGGCCGACCACCACCATAAGAGGATAAGGCTATTTTGGTTTATTTTATAAAATAGACCAAAGGTTGGTTTATTTTATAAAAGGTTATATAAATTTTATATATATAAATTTTTATAATAAACCAATGGTTGGTTTGTTTTATAAATTTTTATATAATGAACCAATGGTTGGTTTGTTTTATAAATTTTATATAATCATGCCAAAAAGAAAAAGAGCCTTGATTATGGATTGATTGAGAAATTATTTCATAATCAAGAAGAAGAAGCTTGATCATGAGAGCCTTGATTATGGATTGATTGAAAAATTATTCCATAATCAAGGAGAGGTTTGCTTGGGAATTAAGAAACCTCTCCCTATATAAAGGACCCAAGGGGTGCCATGGAAGGGGATCCATCCAAGAATTGCTTGGGCTCTCTCCTCTTCTTCTCTCCCTCTCTCTTGGATGACCATAGGCCTTCCTTCTTTCTTCTTGCCGTGAGCACAAGGAGAAGCATCAAGGCGACGAAGTTCTTCCTTGCGACGATCTTCCTCTTCGGCCAACCTTGGTGGTGAGTCTTTCGATTTGATTACTCTCTTGGTTTTCGTCGTGTTCACGGAGAATCTAGTAGTTCTCGTGAACACGAAACTCGTGGCTTAGCGAAGTCATCCCGACGATACTCGGCGTGGATACGAATAGAGGCGGAGCTTTCAAGGGACGCTAACGGTTGGATCTCGTCCCTTCTTCCAAGTTACGTAAGGTAATTCGTAGAGTAATTTCCTTTTCTGTAAAAATTTTATATTACGATTATGTGAACACATTGCATGCTTAGGATATGTGTTAGAATAATTTAGGAAATTATTCATGCTTTTGTTTCCGCTGCATGTAATTATGTAACAATTACAATACGTGTCCGCGTCGGCATGCACCCGGTCCTAACACGTAGCACCCGGACCAAGCCTAAGTACATCGGGCATCCGCAGCACCGCGAGGTATTAAGGTTTTATTCTTGGTCGGGCATCCGTAGCACCCGGACTAAGCCTAAGTACTTCGTGCATCCGCAGCACCACGAGGTATTAGGGTTTTATTTCTTGGTCGAGCGTCCGTAGTACCCAGACCAAGCCTAAGTACCTCAGGCATTTGCAGCACCGCGAGGTATTAGGGTTTCATTTCTTGGTCGGGCGTCCTAGCACCCAGACCAAGCCTAAGTACCTCGGGCATCCGCAGGACCGCGAGGTATTAGGGGTTTCATTTCTTGGTCGGGCGTCCGTAGCACTCAGACCAAGCCTAAGTACCTCGGGCATCCACAGCACCGCGAGATATTAGGGTTTCATTTCTTGGTCGGGCGTCCGTAGCACCCAGACCAAGCCTACGTACCTCGTGCATCCGCAGCACCGCCAGGTATTAGGGTTTTATTTCTCGGTCGGGCGTCTGTAGCACCCGGACCATGCCTAAGTACCTCGGGCATCCGCAGCACCGCGAGGTATTAGGGTTTTATTTCTTGGTCGGGCATCCGTAGCATTCAGACCAAGCTTAAATGCCTTGGGCATCCCAACACCACATGGTATTAGGGTTTTATTTCTTGGTTGGGCGTTCGTAGCACCGGGACCAAGCCTAAGTACCTCGGGCATTCACAGCACTGCGAGGTATTAGGGTTTTATTTCTTGGTCGGGCGTTCGTAGTACCTAGACCAAGCCTAAGTACCTCGGGCATCCGTAGCACTGCGAGGTATTAGGGTTTCATTTCTTGGTCGGGCGTCCGTAGCACCCAGACCAAGCTTAAGTACCTCGGGCATCCGCAACATTATGAGGTATTAGGGTTTTATTTCTTGGTCGGGCGTCCGTAGCACCCGGACCAAGCCTAAGTACCTCGGGCATCCGCAGCACCGCAAGGTATTAGGGTTTTATTTCTTGGTCGGGAGTCCGTACCACCCGGACCAAGCCTATGTACCTCAGGCATCCACAGCACTGCGAGCTATTAGGGTTTTATTTCTTGGTTGGGTGTCCGTAGCACCCAGACCAAGCCTAAGTACCTCGGGCATCCGCAGCACCACGAGGCATTAGGGTTTTATTCGAATGTATTGGCGCTTTTGTGATGAGACGTCTTATTCTTTTCACATCTTCATTGTAAGGCAGTAAAAGTACATAGATGAGTACATAGCATTGTTGGGGCAATAGACCCAAGTATGATCGGGAGGATCATGGGTTTTGATGTGTGTGTCAATATGATTAAGTTAGGATTTCGTGTTGTTCTAATATGTGTATATAAGTGTGTAGGTTTGCATGATACACATAGACTTGGTTGGATGTCTTCAGGTACGGTGAAGGGTGGCATGGAGGCATGCCGTTGGCTTGTGTGCGCATCCAAGGGACCATGGAGAAAGCGAGAATGATGAGCCGAGGGAAGCAGACTTCGAGGCGTTCGTGAAGGATGACATGGAGGCAAGCCAAGGGCTTGTGTGCGCATCAGAGGGACGAGGGCCAAAGTCGAAGAGGGCTTGAAGGCGATAGGTCGAGGTTGCTGGAGTAGGGACGATGAGCCGAGGGACGCGGACTTCAAGGCATGCGTGAAGTATGACATGGAGGCAAGCTGAGGGCTTGTGTGCGTATCTGAAGGACGGGAGCCGAAGACGAAGAGGGCACGAAGGCAACAGATCGAGGTTGTTGGACGAAGGGTCAACCAGGTTGTGAGGGTTCAAGTACTGAGGGCATTGTACTCAGGAACTAAGTCGTGAGGGTTCGAGTGCGGAGAGAAATGTACTCGCGAAGAGTAACCCTAGACTTAGGGATGGACCATTCGACTGATCCAGGATCAGTCGAATGGTGTCATTGGAATTTGAAGAGTCAGGCTGTGACTTTTGAATTCGAAAATACCAGTCGACTGGTACTGGACCAGTCGACTGGTAACGGTCATATTCAGCCTCGAGCTCTATTTAAGGGAGCTCGTTTAAGGCCATTTCTTCTTAGCGAAACTTGGTTGGGTAAAGCTTGTTAGTAGGCTATCTTGCTCAGGGATTGCCCAGAAGTTGTGGTGAGGTTTCTTCACCCACAAGGAGCGACAAGAGCTAGTTGGAGGTGCTCCGGGGAATCATCCACCGAAGGATCGGGATCGTCCACCTTACGGACAGCCGTGGAGTAGGAGTTTTATCTCCGAACCACGTAAATAGGTGTGTCTTCCTAGTTGTTAGGTTTTAGTTTATGTTTATTCCGCTTGCGCACTAACTTTGTAGGAAGAAAAATCGAGAAGAAGCTATTCACCCCCTCTAGCTTGACGGTGAGATCCTAATAAGCATGTCTCACAAACCTTACCAGGTGTGACGAGGTTGAGTGTAGGGGGCATGCCCTGGTGTCCTCAGCCTTGTGGCCCTGTCCTCTTGTGAATGGTAGTTCCCTCCGGTTAGCCTTCGTATGACTTTGGGTTCTTGCGGGAATCCGATCTGACTTCCCTGCTGTAGCATCGTCGAGACACCAACTGGTCCCTTTTGACCTCAGCCACTTGGTCACCTATCGGAAACTTTATCTTCTGGTGGTAGACGGAGACCACTGCCTGGAACACTGAGCCCCGGGCGGCCCAAGATGACATTGTAGGAGGAAAGGAGCATCCACGACCAGAAAGGGGATTCTCCTTGTCCTTTCCAGAACGTCACTGCCCAACGACAGTGATAGGGTAATATGTCCTATCGGCTGTACTCGGTATCCGGTGAAGCCAAAGAGTGGGGTCGAGACCGGATGTAGTTCATCATCGTCGATCTGCATATGGTCCAGAGCAGCTTTGTATAGGATGTTCACGGAACTGCCTGTATCCCCGAGGATACGCTTGACCTCATAATTGGTGATCCGCGCAAGGATTACCAGGGCGTCTTCATGAGGGCTTCTACGTCTTCCAAGTCTTCTGGGCCGAAAGAGATCATAGGGCCACGATCCTGGCTTCGACTCGCCCCGATTGCGTAGTTCTCCAGCCGCCGGGTGTGAGCCTTCCTAGCCCGGGGGGAGTCTCCTCTAGTGGGCCCCCCGGAGATCACTCCTACCTGTCTAGAAGGAGGGCCACATGCAGGGGCCTTGCCCTTCCTGGGGTCTCTTTCCAACGAGGGAGGCCTGCGGGGTGCAGCTCCCCGACTCCTCCCTCTTGAACGCGATCGAGACTGGTGTCGGGTCTCGTTTTCCACCGACTGTCGTTGTCAGGGAGAAGGGCTTCGCCTAGGAGACCTCCGGCGATACCCCGTCTTCTTCCACTTCCTCCGAGGTTTGGTGTTTGCTTCCTCGCTCAATCTCTTCTTCAAGTCATGACATTCCTCGATGGAGTGTGTCGTATTGCCATGGAAGCCGCAGTACTTCATCGGTGGCTATGGTTGTTTGGTGTCCACCGTCTCGACCAGTTTCCGCCTTCCAACCGACTGATCCTTCCCCAGGTGGAGATCCTTTCCTCGGGTTGGAGCCGGAGGTTCCCTCCTTTCTGACCGCACAACGACTGGAGGAGGGACCCCGGCTGGTTCCTTGCGGCGGGCGTGTTGCACTTCTTCCACATTGCCGTGCTTGTACAGACCGCCCTAGCAAGTAATCAAAACTGGTGGGCGACTTCTTCATTAGAGATCGGAAGAAATCCCCTTCCGAGAGCCCACTCCGATGCTCAAGTCATTGCCTCAATATAGGAGATGGAAGAAAGCAAGGAGAAGATGCTTAAGTTAGAGAGTGCGTAACCCCCTTACCGGAGGGGTTGGAGTACCTTTTATACCTGAGGCGGCAGTCACACGTGTCTCCACGATCTTCGCCACGTCTCTCGATTGTCGGTTACGGGATCAGCCTTGCAACTGTCCACGCAGCCATTAAACCCGGGCCTTTGCAGTAATTATGGGTCATAATTATCCCGTAATAATCGGTGATGATTATCCGCAGATCTGAAGAAAGGGGGATCGTTACTTACGGTCGAGTGCTCCTTGGGCCCAGCTACCCCGAGGTGATCTCGGGGTCTTTTGGCCCAGGGGGTCCCGGGCGTTTACCTTCCTGAGGTGGTCTCGGGGGACCTGACCTCCTGAGGTGATCTCGGGTGTGCGTCTTCCCGGGTTGGTCTCCAGAGTATGCTTGCTTGTGATGTTCTCGAGAACCCACCTTCCCGAGGGGGCCTCGGGCGCCACGTAAAGAGTCGTCCAGACTCGGTAGATCTTGCCACATAGCTTCTTCAGTCCATATGTCAACCACGAGATACTCAACCCCATCAATATCATTTATTGATATTTAATTCCTTTGTTGTTGTTATCGTGTTGTTTAAGACGTATTACTCCACCAAACTAAGACTTTATCAGGGTTGAGCTCGGTATTCAGCTAACTATAACAGTCCCGTTAACATATCAGAATTACATCGACGTGATTTGGACTCGATCGAATTGAGCCCTGTAAGTGGATATTTGAGCTCGACGATCGATCTACAACACGATAAATTAAATCTCAATCGGAAATAACAACTAAAAAGTATCAGATCACTTGCACATCAAATGCTCGACTCATTTTTAATTTTTGACTAGCAGACGATCAAAAGCTGACCCACCGTAAATACAGGCATACACCATGCATGTGGTTGGTTGGTGCCGCAGTTTTTGTTTGCAGAGGAAACAACCACATGCATGCGGGGTCATTAATTTATTCCTATCAACTATATATTACCTATCCAAAGCTATATATCTCTTTCACTTTAATTGTACATATTGAGCTCGTGTATCTCATTCTCCGTTTAGGAAAATGAACTGAGAACGACTAATGGCTTTATAATTTTGGCCCTACTCCTTTGGAATTTTAGTCTTCGGGTGGTGAAGTACTGGAACGGGAACTGATCGAATTGTCGATCGACGACACAGGACTACTTCATGCTGTAAAAGTTGCCCTCGCTGAACGCTACACCGCTGGAATGTAACCAAACTTTATCGGTCGCTGTGTTTTGTTCGTCTCTATATATAATATTGCTTTGTCCATCCCGTGCCATACTCGTTTGCTATTATCGTCTGTTTCCTTGTTCGATCGCCATGGCGGCCGACGATGTAGCCGTGGTAATGGTTCCGCTTCCGGCGCAGGGTCATCTAAACCAGTTCCTCCACCTCTCCCGCGTCCTCGTCTCCTGCGGCCTCGCCGTTCACTACGTCGGCTCCGCCACCCATAATCGTCAGGTTCGTGAACGCGCCGAGAACAGCCGCGCCGGCAGCGCCAGCGGGATCTTCTTCCATGACCTCCCGCTGTCTCACTTCTCCTCCCCTACACCTACTTACGATGCCGGTGTCAACTTTCCGGTCCATCTTCAGCCAGCCTTCGACGCCGTTCTCCACGTGTTCACTCCTCTGGCTGACTTCCTCCGCTCTCTCGCAGCTTCCTCCCGCCGCGTCGTTCTCATCCATGACTCGTCCATGACGTTCACGTCCGTCGCAGGCGCCTCCCTCCCCAACGTCGAGAGCTTCTGCTTCCACACTATCTCCGCCATCTCTGGCTTCCTATACGGCTGGGAGGGGCAGGGAAGGCCGCAGGAGGCGGTGATCGAACATTTGAAGCTTCCCCCTGTGTCTAACGAAGGTTGCATAACAGAGGAATTCAAGTACTTCATCCATAGCCAGAGGAACATGTTCGCCGCCGATGAAGGTCGCCTCTTTAACACTTGCCGGGCGATCGAGGGCCTGTTCATCGACTTGCTAGCGCGAGAGCCAGGGTGGGAGGGCAAGAAGACCTTCGCCATCGGGCCGCTGCACCAGACCGCCGCGAGCGGAAACAGGGGAGTTCGGCACGGTTGAGTGGAGTGGCTGGATCAGCAGCCGCTGGGCTCGGTCCTCTACGTCTCGTTCGGCACCACGTCGACTTTCTCGGACGAGCAGGTGGCGCAGCTAGCGGAGGGGTTGGAGGCTAGCGGGAGGCGGTTCTTGTGGGTCCTTCGGGACGCCGACCGGTGTGACATTTTCTCGGAGAATGCGGAGAAGAAGAGGCTGCCTCCTGAGTTCTGCGCGCGGGTGGAGAGGCGGGGCATGGTGGTGCGGGGATGGGCGCCGCAGGTGGAGATCCTATCGCACCCGGCGACGGGAGGGTTCATGAGCCACTGCGGGTGGAACTCGTGCATCGAGAGCTTCGCCGCCGGCGTGCCGATCCTGGCTTGGCCGATGCACTCGGACCAGCCATGGAACGCGTTGCTGGTGACGCACGTGCTCCGGGTCGGGTTCCCGGCGCGCAACTTGGAAATGCTAACTGAACTGGTGCCAGCGGAGGCTGTCAGGGATGCGGTGGAAATGCTGATGGGAGAAGAAGGGGAGCAGGTGAAGCGGCGGGCGAGGGAGCTTGCGGCGGAGGTGAGGCAATCCACGTCGGAGGGTGGCAGCTCCAAGGCCGATCTGGACGCCTTCGTGGCGCATATCGTCAGATGAATGTGTGCATGGTCCTGCCAACGTGGCTCAGGGAACATTGCTTTCCTCTCTATGATAGTTGCAGCCATTTAAAAATTGTAATCGAATAAAATTTTATCATTTTCCTTTTAAAATAATAATAATAATACAATGGTAGTGCTACGTGGAAATCGATGTGTTCCATATTATTTTTTTTTACAAAACTACAAAATAATGCGTGAAATATTTCTAATAGGCCAACTTTATATATTGCAATTTTTAATATTCTTCACGTTACGGATGATTAACGTACGAGACCTTATCAATTTAAATTTCAAATCTTAATAAGATAGATGTCTACTCTCATATGGACTACAATTGTCATCATCAATTCCCTCGACTCCAGACGCTTTATCACACCAGTAATAATCGTGATTTACCTCCCTCTGAAAACCTATGGGGCCGGGACCAATGAGACGCTAAGGTGACGATTCCATCTGTTTTTGGATAATTGTCATCATCAAATCTGATGATAAAATTCTAATAAAATTAGATATCTGTCATTTTTTTAATGTACTAGTATTTTTTGAATGCACGAATTTTAAGATTTAAAATAATAAAATAATTTTACCTCGACATACAAAAAAAATATTTTTTATTTAAAATTTATGTTAAAAATTATTTTATTAAATTTAGATATTTATTTTTTACTATAAATATATCAATTTCTCTATAATTTATCACATCTTTATTTTTTTATTATTTTTTCTCTTCTTATCTAATATCCATTTTCACTATCCAATTTATTCTCTTTATTTTTTCTCTCTCAAATTAAATAATATTTTAATATTTAAGAAATGAATTTCATTCTTCAAATTTAACTAAGTATTATTTATAAAATTTAAATTTAGGAAATAGATAGGATAGTAGATGTAAAAGTTTTTTTTATAACTTCCTTAAAATTTAAGATTAATTCTTAATTCGGGAAAGTTAATACATTCCGAAAAATTATCCTAAATTCTCTATGTGTAAACTCAACTCCTTCTTCAGTCCCTGCGTCAGAAAAAATTTATTTCCACTCCCTACATGCAAAGTTTTATATGTTTCAACTATCGATTTATCGAATTACCCTCAATTAATTTAGGTATACAAAGTTTGAAATAAAGTATAATTCTGGGGACATCTCAGATGGGGACATCTTAGATTAATGGTGTAGCAGAACAACAAAATCGAACTCTTAAGAACATGGTAAGAAGTATGATTGTATTTTTTTTTCTCTACCGAAGTCCTTGTGGATGAGACACTCATGGTTGCGGTTTACCTACTCAATAGAGTTCCTAATAAGGCGATAACGAAAACCCCATACGAGTTGTGGACAGGTACAATGCCTAGTCTTAGACATCTACATGTTTGTGGTTATCAACTAAGGCTAGGCTTTATAGGCCTAATGAAAGGAAATTGGTCTAAAAAATCGTTAGCAACCATTTTGTTGGATACTCTGAAAACTCAAGAGGTTTCAAGTTTTATGACTCCCTGATAGATCCTTTTTTGAGACGGGTAATGCCAAATTTATTGAGGATGGTGGGAGTGATAAAGTTAGGGAAATATTATTTGAGGAGACCATTGATGTTCCTAATATGGTAACTACCGATGCAGTTAATAGTGAAATGGTCACCATTTCACATAGTGGAAACTGCACAACCAAAAGAGGTAATTAACCATGATATTTTCATATCTCCTTTAATTCAATTGGAAGGTACGCCATCTCAAATAGAGGTATTCCCTTATACGGTTGAGAATGATTCTCAATTACCTCAAAATCAAGTGTAACTAAGGAGATCAATTAGAGATAGGAGATCCACAATGTTTGTGATTATGTATATTTCCAAGAGCATGAGTTTGATATTGGGTTGGAACATGATCCCACATCCTTCGAAGGAGTCAAACAATGCCCTCATCCGGAAAAATAGATTGATGTCATGAGGGAAAATATGAAGTCTTTGAAAGACAACGACGTTTAAGAATTTATCGAGTTGCCTGAAAGCGTGAAACTTGTTGGTTGTAAATGAATATTTAAAAATAAACGGGATTCACTTGGTAATGTTGAAAAGTATAAGACACGCCTAGTCATCCAGGGATTCACTCAAAAGGAGAACATTAATTACAAGGAGACATTTTTGTCGATTTCGACAAAAGACTCGCTTAGGGTAATCAACACTCATAACTCATTATGACCTAGAGCTACACCAAATGGAGGTTAAGACTGCACTTCTCAATAGAAACATTGAGGAATCTATGTATATGGTGTAACCAGAGAACTTTGAATCGGGAGATTCAAAATACCTAGTTTGTAAATTAAGGAAGTCCATTTATGATTTAAAGTATGCATCTCGTCAATGATACCGGAAGTTTTATCAAGTAGTTTCTTCATTCAATTTTAAGGAGAATCTAGTTGATTATGTTGGAACCTAGATGGCTAGAGAGGGGGGGGGGTGAATATAGCCTGACACAAGAATGACTTCGCTTTTGAACTTCTACACTTAGGGTTAGTAGCACAGCGGAAGCAATACAAGGTATAACAGTGAAACCAAAGTACAGAAACTAAAGACAAACTAAAACGCTAACAAAAAGGATTTACAAGGTTCGGGGATAACTTGCCCCTACTCCTTGGCGTGCCCTTAAGGTGGGCGATCCCTTGATCGTCGACAGATCAAGCCCCGGAAGATCCGGATAGAATGCAACCTCCTTCTCGGTGGAGTAACCTCTCCATAGCGTTTCAAGATGAATGAAGTATTAAGTACAAGAAACACAAGAAGGAATCTTACTGAGCACTAAGAACCGCAAGAACACAAGCGAACTCCTCACCGAGCACCACTCAGCATAGATCTCACGCAAGAACTCCCTTCTTCGTGTCTTCTTGCTAATGGACTCGCCAAGCTCCTTGTTTCTCTTCCAAGTGCTCAAGTAACTGAAGGTTGCTTAAGATTCATAGTTGCTTGCTCAAGAGATGGATCAACGTTGTCGCAAGATCACAGAAGTTGTAGCTAAAGCAGGGATCTCTTCTCTTCTCCACTTCTCAGCACTTTTAAGCATTTGGCTTCTCCAGCTCACATCGCCAGCCACCAGAAGCTCTACTGCAGCTTACCAGCTGCTCAGCTGTAATTGCCCACCTACCACTGAGCTCTCCTGGACTCCCTGATCTTCCCTCAGCCAAGCCCCAGTCAGCAGCTCCAGCAGCGCCAGCATCCGTTGCAACCTGAGATGGAAAACAGACAAACCTGCTCCAAGGAAAGACTCCCATTGACCCTCCTTGAGTGTTTGAATTCATCCCTGTCATCTACACACTAAATCAGATCATTAGCACAACAAATCAAGTAGAGGATCAAATATCAGAAGACTCTGAGCAAGTATCGGTAGCGTATCAGTAGTAATCAGAACACGATCAGAGCTCTGACAGCGCTTTTGAATTAAAACTGTCAGCTGCTGATCGGTCACCGGACCGATCAGAGGGACTCCTGATCGGTCACCAGACCGATCAGGATGGGGTCAGACCGATCAGGCTCCAACCTGATCGGTCCCCAACGTGTAATCAGAAATCACGACTTCTCCGGGATCGATCACCAAACCGTTCCCAAGTCGTGGATCGGTCACCAGACCGATCCACCCCTTTGCAGGGTGATTTCCCAGCTTCATAGTCCAAACCTCCTGATCGGTCCCCAGACCGATCAGGGTGTGGCCTGATCGGACTGGTGACCGATCAGGCCACCCCCCGACCGATCAGGCTCCAACCTGATTGGTTATAGTGAGAAGTCCGCGACGTTTGATCGTTCACTAGAATGATTCGAACAGTATCTCTGATCGGTCACCAGACCGATCAGGAGCCAAGCAGTGAGGTCCCCAACACCCTGATCGGTCACCAGACCGATCAGGAGTTGATCAGTAGTCCAACAAAGCCACTGTGTGCTCCCTGATCGGTCACCAGATCGATCAGTCATCGCTGGATCGGTCACTAGACCGATCCACGAGGGAACACCGTGCCAACTTCCCTGATCGGTCACCAGACCGATCTAGGCAAGGTTAAATCTCCTCTAAGTCACAAGAACAAGCCTCTAGCCCTTCTCTGACTCGTTCTTAGTCCCCCGGACCAAGACACCGTGCCCAGTTTCACTCACTGGGACTTCAACCTAGCCCTCCAAGCTAGGACCTGGCTTCACAAGCCGATATTTCATCCAACCTAGCCCTCCAAGCTAGGACCTGACCCTCCAAGCCAGGAGTTCATCCAACCTGGCCCTCCAGGCTAGGACCTGGCCCTCCAAGCCAGGATTTCATCCAACCTAGCCCTCTAGGCTAGGACCTGACCCTCCAAGCTAGGATTTCATCCAACCTAGCCCTCTAGGCTAGGACCTGACCCTCCAAGCTAGGATTTCATCCAACCTAGCCCTCCAGGCTAGGACCTGGCCCTCCAAGCCAGGATTTCCATCACCTAACCCTCCGAGTTAGGACTTTTCACACCTAGCCCTCCAAGCTAGGAGTTTTCACACCTAGCCCTCCAAGCTAGGACTTTTCACACCTAATCCTCCAAGTTAGGACTTTTCACACCTAGCCCTCTAAGTTAGGACTTTTTCACACCTAGCCCTCCAAGCTAGGATTTTTCTCCACCTAGCTTCTCAAGCTAAGACCTAACCCTCCAAGCCAGGCTTTCATCAAATCTAGTCCCACTAGGTGTGAAAAGTCCTAACTTGGAGGGCTAGGTGTGAAAAGTCCTAGCCCTCCAAGCTAGGACTTTTCACACCTAACCCTCCAAGTTAGGACTTTTCACACCTAGCCCTCCAAGCTAGGACTTTTTCACACTTAGCCCTCCAAGCTAGGACTTTTCTCCACCTAGCTTCTCAAGATAGGACCTGATCCTCCAAGCCAGACTTTCATCAAACCTAGTCCCACTTGGTATGCCTAGTCCACGACCAGGACTTAATCCCAATCATCTCATCAACCTAAACTAAAATCGGTGTCAACACAAAAACAACAATCAGGGTCAGACTGCATCAACAGATTAATGTTTGTATGTCAAATTTAGTAGGACCAAGTTCATTATACTTGTTCTATATGTGGATGATATATTATTGGCAAGTAATGATTGTTGGTGTAATTTTTGTTAGGTCAGGGTTGACTAAGGTTGACTAAGCTCGAGTGAATTTGAGTTTCAATGTTAGACAATGATATTTGAACATTGTGTGAGTTAAGTGGGTCAAGGTTGACTGAAGACTTGACTAGTGAAGTCCATGTCGATCGGGGAGATTACACGCTGACACGGGAAAATTCCTAGTGGGACTACATGAAGTCCAGGTGGATCGGGGAGATCACACGCTGGCACAGAAAAAGGTTTAGTAGGACTAGACACACCTAGTGGGACTAGGTGAAGTCCTGATGGATCAGAGAGATTGTACATTGGCATGGAAAATGTCTTAGTAGGACTAGGCACACCTAATGGGATTAGGTGAAGTCCAAGTAGATCGGAGAAATCGTAAGTTGACAAAAGAGAAGTCCTAGTTGGAAACTAGGCAAGGGAAAGTCTAAGTTGATTATAAGTTTGATCAGGCACTTGGTAATGAAGTTCTAATAGGTCACGATTGACCAGGGTTAGGTAAGAGAACCCTAGACTTGAGAGCTAAGCAAGTTAGGGTTGGGCAATCGATTGGGTCATCGATTGGGTTGTTGTTTCATGAGAACAGAAACATCCTTAATCAATTGGGTGATCGATTAAGGGGTCTTTCCAATTGATTGGTGATCGATTAGCGTAGGATTATCGCAAGAATAGAAGCATGCTGAATTGATTGGGTAATCGATTTAGCACAATTGGGCAATCGATTAAGGAGGGCCGTAATCAATTGGCCAATAGAAGCATGCTGATTGTATTTTGCTTGTTCTTCATTTGTTTTCATTGTAAGCTTGTACGAGGCTTCTCTGCCTCAACAAAGGGAATCTTTCATAGTGTTTGAGAGAATGAGGAAGAGTGGATCCTTGGATTAGTCAGCTCAAGAAGGTGGATACCAAGTAAAATCGGAGGTGTTAGCATTGTTTAAGTTTTCGCTGTGACAAATCTTCACCGAGCAAAGATTGAAGCTAATCACTCCCCTCTAGCTCGCCTACTGGTCCTAATAATGATAAGGGTCTACTGTTAGAAACCAAGTCGTTTCTATCTAGTGAATTTGAAATGAAGGATCTTGGTGATGCATCCTTTGTCTTAGGCATACAGATTATTCATGATTGTTGAAGGTGCACACTTGGACTATTACAAAAGGCCTATATAGAAATAATGCTCATTCAATATGGCATGTAGAATTATGCTCCCGACAACACTCCCGTATCAAAGGGTGATAGACTTAGCTTACAACAATGTCTTCGTCATGAACTTGAGATTAAGGAAATGCAGCAATTCCCGTATGCATTGATAGTAAGGAGTTGTATACATACTCAAGTATGTACGCGTTCGGATCTTGTGTACATTGTGAGAATGTTGGGTAGATATTTGAATAACCTTGGACTAGACTATGAGAAAGTCATAAAGAGAGTTATGCGGTATTTGCAAAGAATGAAGGATTACATGCTCACATGTTGGAGATCATTGGATATTCAATCTCTGATTTTGCTATATGCTTAGATAGCAGGAGGTTCACCTCAGGTTATGTTTTCTTATTAGCAGGAGGAGCTATATTATAGAAAAGCGTCAAACAAATACTAATAGCTACTTCTACTATAGAGACAGAGTTTATAACCTGCTATGAAACTTTCAACTATGGGATATGGATGCAGAACCTTATCACAGGGTTATAGATCATTGAGGGCATTGCCAGACCATTGCGGATCAATTGTGATAATAAACCTGCAGAATTGTATTCCAAAAATAGTCGTAATTTATCAAAGTCTAAACACATCAATATAAAGTTTCTTGCGGTTAAAGAAAGAGTTCAGAATGGTCAAATTATGATAGAGCATATAAGGACAGATTCCATGTTAGCGGGCCCGCTCACTAAGGGCTTGTCACCTAATGTATTTTATCAACATGTGTTAAGTATGATGGTTTTTCCTTTTGATGAAGTACTCATTATATATGAATCTGTATTTTGTGTGATACTCTTTATTAATGAATACATGTACTTTTGGCTTATTGTACATACTAAATTTTGTTTTACATGTGTATATGGTTTTGAGTCTCTGAACATATGGACAACATAATTTACTATTGCGATTTTATATATGGTTTTAAAAATATGACGTGAGACTCTATTACTAATATGGTTTTGTATAAGGTTTGTAAATATGAATCATAAGAATTAATTATGATTTGCCATTGCGGTTTAGTATAAGATTTTGATAAATATGATTTGGACCTGATTTGGGTCATATATGTTGGTGCAATCTTGGTTAGGTCAGGGTTGACCTAGTATGACTAGGCTCGGGTGAGCTTATGTCTAGTAAGCTTAAGGTTGGATGTTTTGATGTTTGATAATGATGTTTGAATACCGTATGAGTCAAGTGGGTCAAAGTTGACTGGAGACTTGACTGAAAAAGACCTAGTGGGACTAGGCACACCTAGTAGGACTAGGTGAAGTCCAGGTGGATCAGGGAGATCACACGCTGGCATGGGAAAAGACCTAGTAGGACTAGGCACACCTAGTGGGACTAGGTGAAGTCCAGGTGGATCGGGGAGATCCCACGCTGGCATGGGAAAAGACCTAGTAGAACTAGGCACACCTAGTGGGATTAGGTGAAGTTCTGGTGGATCGAGGAGATCGCACGCTGGCATGGGAAAATACCTAGTAGGACTAGGCACACCTAGTGGGACTAGGTGATGTCCAGGAGAATCGGGGAGATCGCACGCTGACACAAGAAAAGTCCTAGTTGGGAACTAGGCAAGGAAAAGTTCAAGTTGATCAAAGGTTTGATCGGACAATGGGTGAAGAAGTTCTAACAGGTCTTGGTTGACCATGGTTAGACAAAGGAACCCTAGACTTGAGCTAAGCAGGTTAGGGTTGAGCAATCGATTGTTGGATCGAGAGAAACGATAGAGGGGGGTGAATATCGTTAAAAATTTTCGGAAGAGAGTTAGAGCAAGTACGCAGCGGAAAACACAAACACAAACACAGATGATTTTACTTGTTTCGGAGCCTGGGTCGACTCCTACTCCAAGGCCCACGGTCGTTGACCGTTTACTGAGGGCAACTCTATAATCGCGCAAAGATTCTTACAAAAGTTTACAGTTGTAGTACAATAATAGTATAACAGAAATGAAAAATCAGTTCTTCGTTACCGACGTCCGATATCGGGTGTTTCTCGGAGCAGAGGGACGTCGTCGGCGCTTTCGTGTCGAGTTGGAAGGTTTCTGGGGCGAAGCGCAGGAGCAGAAGAACGTAACAGCGTTGGAAGTAGTTGTGTTCAGGCTTGAGGGGTCGAGGGCCTTTTATAGGGTTCTGAGGGCGCCTGGGAGCACGGGGGCGCCCTCCACGTGGCCTGTGATCCCCCGTTCTCGCGGTCAGCGAGTTATCCCTTCAAAGTCGGGATAATGCCTTGACGGGGGCGCCCAGGAAGCCGAGGGCGCCCTGGCTGACCTGTTCTGCGGAAGTCTCGGCTGGATAATATTATCCTCTTCGCTGGCTTCAAGTGCGGGGCGCCCTGGCTGCTGGGGGCGCCCTGGGCGTTCGGGGCGCCCTGGCTGCTGAGGGCGCCCCGACCAGTATTCAGCCGAAGCTCCTTTTGCTTCATTTGTTTTGTGTTCACCTTGGGGGCGCCCGGGACACTCAGGGCGCCCTACTCAGCTGCTGCCTCACTCCTTTGAGACTCTCTGAGCTGCAGACACTCGTTCCTTTGGTCCTGCATCCAAGGTTAGTCTGAAAACAACATAAAGCAGTAAGTTGTTAGTTTTATACAGCCTTAGCTGTCTTGGTTCTGACTTTGGGTTTCCAAAATGGAGCCCTAGGTCGAACCGACGCCTACTGTTCCCTCGACGGGGAACGCGTCCTCACCTACTCCTCTCGGGAGAATGTACCTGATGCCAACCGGCTCCTCCGGTTGGACTTTTGCCTAACAGTCCTTCGCCAGGTCTTGGATACCAAGCTGTCCTCGCCCGGGGCCTAGCATTCCTTCGCCAAGTCTTCAGTCCCAAGCTGTCCTTCGCCTAATGCCTAGCAGTTCTTTGCTAGGGCTTTGTATCCTGGCATTGGCTTCACCAGGTGCCTAGCATTCCTTCGCTAGGGCTTTGTATCCTGGCAGCCCTTCGCCAGGTGCCTAGCAGCCCTTCGCTAGGACTTTGTTTCCTGACAGCCCTTCGCCAGGTGCCTAGCAGCCCTTCGCTAGGACTTTGTTTCCTGGCAGCCCTTCGCTAGGTGCCTAGCAGCCCTTCGCTAGGTGCCTAGCAGCCCTTCGCTAGGACTTTTCCTGCACACTTGAGTAACATTATTAGATCACCAATTAACTTAACTTTGAACCCTTTGCCAATATCAAAACAAGGTTCGATATGGTGCTTCCTGCACCAACAATCTCCCCCTTTTTGATTTATGACAACACAATTCAAAGTTAAGTTAAAATTACAATAGTTTAAGCAAGAAGGTTAAGACCAATGAAACATAGCAATTCTGAACAGTCTAAAACCAATGTAATTTGAACAGAAATTTTTTTTCTCATACTCCCCCTGAATCATTGTGTTATAAAATACTTAACGCTTAACTTTGACCCTTCCTCCCCCTTTGACATATATCAAAAACAAACATGGGTGAACAAGGTAAAGTAAAAAAGTTTTTGCAAACCTAAATTTTGTTACAAAACTTTTACTTGGCTTTGCAAAAAGAATTTTACTTAGGCAAAATTTTGAAGCCAAATTTCCCTAGAATTGGGAGAAAATTTGTTTTAAAAGACTTTGTTTGGAAATACTTTGTGTATTTTGAAAAACAAAATCTTTAAAATAATTTCTAGACAAGTTTACTTAGAACCATTTGTCAAAATTTTTGCTCAGACAAATTTACTAAGAAAAATTTTACTTAGAAAAAAACATGTACTTAAAAACATTTGAATCATTTAGACATAATTAAAAAAATTTTGAAGCACTAGAAATATTTGAAGGCACAATTTGAAGTACTTAGACATTTTTAAAGTACTTTACAAAATTCTTAGACCAATTTTAAAGCACTTAGAAACACTTAGCTTTTTGTGAAAACGAGAAAAAAAATTTCTCTCTCTTTTCTATTTCTCTCCCCCTTGGCCATATATCAATAAGGAGGTTTTGAAAGAAGATTTAAGAAAGAAATGTGTGTATCAGAGTTTATGAGTTTTGAAAATAAAAATACTTGTTATAATTCTAAAAGTATAGCAAGTAGCTTAAATTGTACCAATGAAAACTCCACTTTGAAAAGTATTGTGAATTTTAAAAAATATTTTGTATTTGTAGGCAAGTTTTTAGAAAATTCATGTACTTAGAATACTATTGCCTTAGAAAAGTATTAGTATTCTTTGAAAACATTATATTTTGAAAAGTAGAAGTACTTTTGAAAGATATTATGCAATTTTTGAAAAATATAAGTACTTTTTAAAAAAAATATGCATTTTTGAAAAATATGCAAGTACTTTACAAAAAAAACAGATTGAGCCTTTTTGGAAAGTCTAAGTACTGTTTTGAAAACTATTAGACTTTGAAAAATATAAATAATTTTTGAAAAGTATTATGCATTTATAATATTTTACTTGACTAGGTTTCTTTTCCAGTCTGACACAATCCTAGAAACCCTTGTTGACTACAAGGACATTTTCCTAAGTGTCCTGGAAATTTCTCCAACCCAAGTAAATATTATTTCAAACATAATTTCATAAGCCATAAGAATTTTGAAAAATAAAATAATGGTATTTGAAAGAAAAATTATTTAAGTTCTCAAAAAGATTTTAAACGTGCAGTGCATGAAAACATCTACTTTTGAAAATGTTCAATAATTCTTTTAATTTGATCTCCCCCTAAACATGACCCAGTCCTAGGAAGCTTGTTGACTACAAGCGATCTTCCTCTAAGTTTTAAGGTTTGATTTAAATTATAAGAATTATCTAATAACTTCAAAACAAATAATTACAAAAAAAACATTTCAGAAATTCTTCTTTTGACTCAAACTCCCCCTAAATTTGACACATCCTAGGAGTCCTTGTAAATCATGAAGTGGACCTTCCTCTGTGTCTTTAGGGTTTATTAAAATCAAAAGAATAATTTTGAATAACCTTCTGAGATAAATTTTTGAATAATTTTGTAACTTTCAAGGAGATAAATTTTTGAAAACACAACTTGGAATGATAGCACAGTTTTCGAAAATCATGATGTTAATTTTTTAAAGAGATAGTAATATACGAGGGTTTTTGAGTCAACTTTTGAAAACCATATTTTGAGATGATAATAAGTTTTAGAGCATAAGGTTTTTGAAAAAGCTGAATTTTTCAAAAAAGATTAAGAAGAACTCCCCCTATATCCGACACAGTCTGATTTTTATCTAAGTTCCTTAAGGGATATCAGTGTTGACCAGGTTTGACTATGTGGACTAGGGTTAACTATTTTGACCAAGTTAATGACTAAATCAGAACAAGCCCTAGACTCTATTTATCGTGATATTTGACATGAAATTAAAAAAATGTTAGAAATGAAAAAGTAGGGTACAGTACAATAAATTAAAAATTAGAGGTAAGTTTGAATAACTTTTACAAACTTTTTTTTATTTAAAAGGATAGTGAATCATGCTTTTAGGCCCTAGATGTCTCACCCAGTTCTACGTGGTCAAACATGTTAACCTTATGGGTTGTGTGAGACAAATATTTAATTTTAACAAAAAATGGTTAATTTTGAAACATTAAACCTTAGTTTAAAAGTTAAAATGATTTTTGAGGATTTTGAAATTAATTAGAATTTTAACTTTGAATTTTAAAAATTGTTAAGTTGAATTTTGAAAATAATTGATTGAAAATAATTAAGTTGAATTTGAGAATAATTAATTGAGAATAATTAAGTTGAATTTGAGAATAATTAATTGAGAATAATTAAGTTGAATTTGAGAATAATTAATTGAGAATAATTAAGTTGAATTTGAGAATAATTAATTGAGAATAATTAAGTTGAATTTGATTTGAACGGTTGATTGGGTTGGACTAAACTTTTAGGTCCTGAGCATCTCACCCATTTCTAAGTGACAAAACAGGATATCCTTAACTATTTTGTGAGATGCATATTTTAATAGAAAGATTTATTTTGAAAAGGTCATGATTAATTTTGAAAAGTTAAATTAATTTTTAAACCCAATTTAAATTTATTTTGAAAAGAGATATTTGAATCTAAAATTAACTGAAAATTTGTGTTAGATTCGAATTTAACAAAGAGTAAATTGAATTTGAATTTCAAAAATTGGCTTCCAGGTCTTGGCGAGGCACAAGACCTTCTTTGGCCGTAGCCTTATTGGATCATCAGCCCTTTCCTAGACAAAGCCTTTTAGTGAAATTTCATCTTCAAAATTACTTTTTGGTAAATTCTGGTCTAACTAGTTTGGGTCTTGGATCGGTAGCTTCGTCTAGTTTCACCAGTCTAAAGAGACCAAGTAGTGTATACTTGACCTTATTAGAATTGGGTTCCCTAACGTACTATCATCTCACCTCCACCCAATACTATGTTGTTCAAATTTCAGTTAAGTTTGTTCAGTCCTTATACTAGCCAATCCTATTTCTAAGCAACAAAAAATGAAATGAAAAGCAATACACAATTAAAGCAAACAAGACAAAAATGATCTAAGTTACATCATAATCGAAATAAAACTCTGGGTTTTTAAAATTAGCATGGTTGTGAATTAAGTTTTCTAACGTATTAACCTTAACTAATTTATACGAGTTAATCATGTTATTCAAGGTAAATATTGGATTTTTAAATACTGTAAATTTACCTTTTGATTCCCGGTTGGGAATCTCCCCCTTGATTCTAGCCATCTCTCTTTTGCTTGATTGTTTCTTTGGCATTTTGTAGTGGTCGCGAGCCAACCAGACCAGTTTCCAAGGATCCCTTCCTTCGCCGTCAGATTCTGAGTCTGAGTCGGACTCAGGTACTGGTTGAGGTCTCTTTTGCATTTCTCTTGGAGTTTTCCCTGCAATGAAAATTATACCTTCCTCGACCATTATAGTATCAGTTTGATTATTTAATTGTAATTCAAAAGAAGATTCGAAATTGGTTACCATTTTTGTCTCAGTCAATTCGTCTTCTGACTGTGACTTGAATTCGCAGTCAGGTATGGATTCTTTCTCATCTTCTGATCCGAAGTCAAAGTTCTCAATGCTGGAGCTCTCTTCGTGCAGATTGATTAGTTTATCCCAAATTTCTCTGGCACATCTGAATGGACCTACTAGTTCGAGTTGTTCCTTGGTTAGGCCACATTGTAGGATTGCAGTTGCCCTTGCATCGGTCTCGATTTGATTGAGAGTGTGTTCATCCAGTTTATCCCACTCGATTGATGACTCATCTTCTACGGGAAAAGAGAATCCCGTTTGGATGATCCACTATAAGTCCATGTGGGTCTTCAGAAGGGACTCCATTTGACATCTCCAAAACTTGAAGTTCTCGCCGGAGAATAGTGGTGGACGGGCACTGTTCCACTCATGGTTGGCCATTTAGTTTAATCCTTGCACACAAAAGAAATAACAGAAATGTACCAAGACTTGGTCTTGGATTAGTAGTGCGGGAGAAGGGAAAAAAAATAGCCCAAAATAAATGTTGCATGAATTTCGAGTCGAAATAATAATAAAATAATAACAACAATTTATGATAAATTTTTGAAGATGTTGATTTTGTCAATTCTGATTAATGATGAAAAAGTAGGAATTTAATGTTTAGGAAAAAATTTGCTTAGCACGATTTTCGAGAAAAATATTAAAATAATAAAAAAATTTTATGACAAATTTTCAAAAATTGTTCGTTTTATCAATTCTGAGTTATGGTGAGAAAATAAGAATTCAAAATTGAAAAAGGCCTCCACATGGCCTGTGATCCCCCCTTCTCGCAGTCAGCGAGTTATCCCTTCAAAGTCGGGATAATGCCTTGACGGGGGCGCCCGGGAAGCCGAGGGCGCCCTGGCTAACCTGTTCTGCGGAAGTCTCGGCTGAATAATATTATCCTCTTCGCTGGCTTCAAGTGCGGGGTGCCCTGGCTGCTGGGGGCGCCCTGGCTGCTGAGGGCGCCCTGGCCAGTATTCAGCCGAAGCTCCTTTTGCTTCATTTGTTTTGTGTTCACCTTGGGGGCGCCCGGGACACTCAGGGCGCCCTACTCAGCTGCTGCCTCACTCCTTTGAGGCTCTCTGAGCTGTAGACACTCGTTCCTTTGGTCCTGCATCCAGGGTTAGTCCGAAAACAACATAAAGCAGTAAGTTGTTAGTTTTATACAGCCTTAGCTGTCTTGGTTCTGACTTTGGGTTTCCAAAATGGAGCCCTAGGTCGAACCGACGCCTACGGTTCCCTCGACGGGGAACGCGTCCTCACCTACTCCTCTCGGGAGAATGTACCTGATGCCAACCGGCTCCTCCGGTTGGACTTTTGCCTAGCAGTCCTTCGCCAGGTCTTGGATACCAAGCTGTCCTTCGCTCGGTGCCTAGCATTCCTTCGCCAGGTCTTCAGTCCCAAGCTGTCCTTCGCCTGGTGCCTAGCAGTCCTTCGCTAGGGCTTTGTATCCTCGCATTGGCTTCACCAGGTGCCTAGCATTCCTTCGCTAGGGCTTTGTATCCTGGCAGCCCTTCGCCAGGTGCCTAGCAGCCCTTCGCTAGGACTTTGTTTCCTGGCAGCCCTTCGCCAGGTGCCTAGCAGCCCTTCGCTAGGACTTTGTTTCCTGGCAGCCCTTCGCCAGGTGCCTAGCAGCCCTTCGCTAGGACTTTTCTTGCACACTTGAGTAATGTTATTAGATCACCAATAAACTTAACTTTGAACCCTTTGCCAATATCAAAACAAGGTTCGATATGGTGCTTCCTACACCAACATCGATTAGGTAATCGATTAGGGGTTGGTTTCTCGAAAATAGAAGCTTCCTTGATCGATTGGGTGATCGATTAAGGAATATGTGAATCGATTAGCTGATTGATTGAGAGAAATGAGCAGCGAGATCAGAAGGTGGCTGAATCGATTGGTCAATCGATTCAGCCTTCCCTTAATCGATTGGTCAATCGATTAAGGGGTTCAATAATCGATCAAGCGATCGATTACAGCAGTGTGACGCGAGAACTCAAAAAGGTGCTGAATCGATTTAGCAATCGATTAAGGCTGTTCTTAATCGATTGGCTAATCTATTAAGGTTCAAAAAACTAGTCGTTGAACGGCTAAGTCTGACGTGGTAATCGATTGGGTAATCGATTAGGAAACCCTAGGCAACGGGTATATAGGGTTTTCACGCAGGTTTGAAGCGCATCTCTTCTGCAGCTCTTCAGCACTTCTCCTCCTCCTTCCACGCCATTTCAAGAGAAGCTTTGGGGCATAGTGTTGCTGCACTTCCAAAGTTCTAGAGGCGATCTCAAGCTTGAAGAAAGCAAGAAAAGCAAAGAGAGCACATTATTGTAAATTTTGTAAGATTTTTCATTGTATTTTGCTTCCTCTTGTAGTTTCTTCTTGTAAGCTTATAAGAGGTTTCTCCACCTCAAGAAGGAGATTTTTCATAATGTATGAGAGAGTGAGGAGAGTGGATCCTTGGATTAGTCACCTCAAGGAGATGGATACCAAGTAAATTCTTAGTGTTAACATTGCTTGAAGTCTTCCGCGGCGACAAATTATCTACAAGAAAATAGGAGCTAATCACCCCCCTCTAGCTCTCCTGCCGGTTCTAACAATATATAGGTCTCATGAAACCCGGCTAGGGGGGAGGGTGAATAGCCCTGCAAGTACAAACTAAATCTTTTGCTATTTCTTAACAAAGATAAAAATTAGTTAAGCAATTAATAATATGAACAACTACAAAAGAAGGGGCTCAGATTCTTATTTGGTTGCAATCAGAGTGGTTACTCATCCAAGTCAGTGAAAGAGCACTAAAAAAACTCCTTCAGTGCAGGTAGAGAAGCCACTTACAAACTCTTGAAAGCATAGAAAGGACTAGGAAATTAAGTATTAGTTATTGTTTAATAATTCTTGTTCTAAGGGGATATTTATAGCCTAACGGTTAAAGTTATTGCTTGCTAATGTGGCACTTAGGGCACCTTCAATGTCATCCATGGCGCCTCCAGTGGATAGAACTTTATCCATGCAAATGACTACTTTTTCCTGGCTGGAGAGCTCTGGTTCTAACCTAGGGTGCCTTGGGCCTAACTCAGGGCTCCTTGGGTCCAACCCAGGGTGCCCTCAGTCCCTTTGAGGTCGTCTTCATGCCTCAAGAGCAGCTTTTTAAACTCAACTCCCGTGTTGACTTTTTCTGTCTTCCTTCGCTTGGGTAATCTCCAGCCATCCAGAGTTGAGCTCACGCGAACCCAACTCAGCTTTCTCCTCGAATGAGCTTCCTCCCTGACTTCTCGTCCCTCAAATGTCGCACACACCCTTCACGTCCACTAGCACTCTTTCGCAGCCTCTGCGCCCCTCGGATGCACTGAGCTTGTCGGATCTCTTCCCTGAGTCATCCTTCTCGTCTACTGCATCTTCTGCTTAACTTCTTGTGCTCCTAAGCTTCTCTACACTTAGACACAAAGATCAATAAACAATAGAACTTAACTAGACTTAGTTGAGCATATCAAAACCAACCTGGGTTACTTACAATCTTTCACTTTTTAATGTGCATCAACCCAAGTTAAGTTAGGGTAAACCAACACATAAAATAATATTATTTTTTTTAAAAAATAAAACTAACTATGTAACTTATCACAAAAAATATTGAATATTGCAGTTAAGACATCCCTTAGCTTAACCTTAATACTTCTCCCCCTTTGATCATATCAAAAAATCAGGGTTTTTATTACAATATCACATGACTTAGTTAAAACATTTCATTAAAATTTCTAAGGGGAAAACCAAATTTAAAACAAGTTTCAAGACATAAATCAAAAAATTTAAAATGTTTAAAATATATTTTCTGTAGAAAAATCCATAAAAAATCATCTATTTGGCAGAATATTTCAAAAGTTTTTGTCAAAGTGTTAAAATAGTATGCCTAACATTGCAAAAAAATTTTAAGATCGACTAACTTTTATAAGTATTGAAAAAATAATTTACATTAATGAACTGAGAAGTTTTTGAAAAACTAATTTTCAAAACTCGATTTTGACTTAAAAAAATTTTCCTCAACAGTTGGAATATAATCCCTAATTTCTGAAAAATATGGTTTGCAAAATAATTTTTCAAGATATTTTTAGAATTAAAATTTGAATTTTGATATAAAAATCATAGAAATTCATAAAATATTCAAAAAAATCTCAAAAAGTTTCTGTAGATAGATATGGATTGTGTCTATCACAAAAAAAAAACAAATTAAATCTAAAAATAAATTGTTGAATATATTTTTCATTACTCAAGAAATTTTAAAGCAATTTATTCAGTACTAAGCATGCAAAAATAACATTTAACATTTTAAAATAAATTTAGGAACTCAATGTAAATATCTGCCTACTAGATTAATTAAGAATATAGGTGGAATATAATATTTAAGCACTTTTATAATTTGACCTCTATAATTCCTAATATATCAATTCAGTCTTCCATTAAAGCTAGTATTTCTTTTTAAAAAATGAACATTTGAGCATGCTGACTCTTTTTTCAATAAATATTTTTTATTTTTTAGTTTTATATTTTTTATTTTAAAATTGTCATATATTTCTAGTGGACATGCAGTAGCTAATTTTTTTTTTCTAAATTTACACATTTAAATCTAAGTATAGATTTAATATCGAAATGAAGCTTATCTGGAGGAAATTTGCATACCTCACTTATCATTTCGCCGCGTCAGAAACTGGATACTCCCCCTTTATCGCTACTTCCTTCTGATGTATCTCCCCCTTCATCAATGCTCATTATGGAGGTTGTTTCATTGCCAGATTCTTGATTACTTGTCATAAGTGTAAGCCCGGCGTATGCCTCGATCTCGGACTCTAATGACGTATCGTCCCACGTGACTTTTAAGTTCTTGTATTTCGATCATCTTGGTTCTTTGTCATTTTCCTTGTTAGTTAGCTTTGGATAGTTATCTTTTATGTGCCCATCTTCTTGACAGTTGTAGCATATAATCTTTCTTTTCTAGGAATGTTCTTCTTGACCTGTGACTTTTTGAACTTATTAGTTTTAAATAATTTATTCAGTTTCCTTACCACATATGCTATTTCCTCTTCATCAGCTAAGGATTCTTCATCTAGTTTGATCTTCTTTATATTCAGGGCAATATTGTTTGACTTTTGTTTTCTACACATGGATATTCATGAAACTCGAAAGTAGAAAATAGATTTTCTAGAGTACTTACCTCGATGTCCTTTGAAATATAGTAGGAGTCGAGTAGAGGCATCCATTCTGGTGTTTTTGGAAATGCGTTCAAAGCCTATATTAACGAATCTTAGTTGGTTACTATTCTCCAAGATTCGTTAGTCCGGTGATCAACTCCTTGACCTTCACGTGCAGCTCGACCACCATTTCTCCTTCTTTCATTTAGAAATTAGTTACATCGTTTCGAAGTAGATCTCGACATACTAGCTTTGCTTTTGATTTGCCTTCGTGAAGCTCTAGGACCTTCCCAGAGTTTTTTTGTCGATGCGTAATTAACGATTCAGTCGACTTCCTGAGTCAGTAACACGGTTAGCAGATGGAACTCTGCTTGTCCTTTGTCTATAAAGTCGGCTTGCTCTTTCTTTGTCCAGAGATATTCTTCTTTGTTTTTAGGAGGTACAAAATCATATTTCATTATTAAAAGTAATTCAGAGTTTATTTTGAAAAATACCTCTATTCGGTGTTTTCACATCGTGAACTCCCCCTCAAACTTTGGTAGGTGGATGGTCGGTTCGGCCATCGTCTTGTTGCTTTATCTGGAGGTTAATCCTTCAAAAGCAAACTTCACTTTGATATCAATTCTTGGTCTCATGCAGGCCAGCTAGTGGAGAAGGAGAGGGGGGGGGAGGGGAGGTGAATAACCTTGCAAATACAAATTATATCTTTTACTATTTCTTAACAAAGATAGAAATTAGTTAAGCAATTAAAAATATAAACAACTAAAAAAGAAGAGGCTCAGATTTTTTACTTGGTTGCAACTAGGGTGGATGCTAATCTAAGATAGTGAAAGTGCACTAAGAAAAACTAGTTCAGTGTAGGAAGAAAAACCTCTTACATACTCTTGAAAGCTTAGAAAGCACTAAGAAATTAAGTACTAGTTGTTGTTTAATAATTCTTGCTCTAGGAGATTATTTATAGCCCAATGGTTGAAGTTACCATTTGCTGATGTGGCACTTAGGGCGCCTTTGATATCAACCAGGGTGCCTCTAAGTGGATAGAACTTAATCCACACAAATTGCTACTTTTTCCTAATTGGAGGCACCCTGGTTCCAACCTAGGGTGCCTTGGGTCCAACTCAGGGGGGCCTTTGCGCCTTTTCATTGGAGGCACCTTGGTTCCAATCTAAGGATCCTTTAGTCTCTTTGACGGTGCCTTCGCGCATCAAGAATAGTTTTTCAAAGTCAACTCCTGCATTAACTTCTTCCGTCTTCGTCTGCTTGGGTGATCTTTGGCCATCTAGAGTCGAGCTCACTCAAACCCAACTCCAGCCTTCTCTTCCAATGGGCTTCCTCCTCAGTTTCTCGTCCCTCAGACATCGTGTATTACCTTCTCATCCACCAGTGTACTTTTCCATAGCCTTTGCGTCCCTTGGATACACCTAGCCCGTTGGTTTCCTTTCCCGTGCCATCCTCTCATCTGTTGTGTCTTCCGCTCGACTTTTTGTACTCCTAAGCTCTTGCACACTTAGACATAAGGATTAATAAACAACAATGCTTAACTTGACTTGGTTGATTACATCATAATTAACTCGGGATACTTACAATAAGGAGGACTCTTGAAAATGGGCATGTATAGATCACATTTCATGTCATTTTCATATTACACATTTGTATTTGATCTATGTCATTAATGATATTAATACTGTGATTATTGCTAGATTGTTGCGCTTGCTAGAGGGGGGTGAATAACACTTTTCGTGAATTTTCTCTACAAGATGGTTAGCACAATACAAGCAATATAATGAAAAATATGAAAAAACAATGCTAACACTGAGAGTTTACTTGGTATCCACCTCCGAGAGGTGACTAATCCAAGGATCCACACGAGTACACCACCTCCACTATGAAAAGCCTCCTTCAAGGCGGAGAAAACCTTTACAAGGTTGTCTTCTTCCTCTTTACAAGATGAAATTGAAAGCAAGAGGAAGAACAGGAGAATTTTTGCACTAACAACACTTTGGTACCCCCTAGAACCGTACCTTTTTCGTGTAAAAAATTCACCCTTTAAATAAGAGTAAAGTGTTGGTGCAGGCAGCACGTAAGTCGAACCTGGGTTTTAATAATGACAAAGGGTTCAAAAGTTAAGATGTCATGTTGGTCTAACATATTCACTAAGTGTACAGGAAAAGAAGCCTTAGGTACACTAGGCACGAAGTCCTGGTCGAGGACTGGGCACGAAGCCCTGGCAAGGAGCTGGGCACCGAAGACCTGCTCGGAAGGTGGGCACGAAGACCTGGTCAGGTGCATCGGGCAAAAGTCCAACCGGAGGAGCCGGTTGGCAAAAGGTAAACTCTCCTGAGAGGAGTAGGTGAGGACGCGTTCCCCGTCGAGGGAACAGTAGGTGTCGGTTCGACCTAGGGTTCCATTTTGGGAGTCCCGAAGTCAGAACCAAGATAGCTACAGCTGTAAAAATCACTAATATTCTTGCTTTATTATGTTTGGTACTAACCCTGGATGCAGGACCGAAGGAACGAGTTTTTGCAGCCCAGAACACCCCAAAGGAGAGGGGCAGCAGCTGGGTTAGGCGCCCGGGAGGTCCTGGCCGCCCAAGGTCAAAGCCAAACGTACAGTTGAGCAAGAAACTGTTGGATCGGGTTGGACCGGCTAGAGGGGGGTGAATAGACGGTAAAAAAATATAAAAAATGGAGGCAGTCGTCTTTAAAAATGAAACTTGGTCGCAACTGAGAACGTTGCTTCCAAGGTAGTGGACGCTCAATAAAAATCTCCTTATGGCGGAGAAGCCTTACAAAAATAGCACGCTAGACTTTTAGAGAGTTTACAATAATGAATTAATTGAATGATTGAAAAGGTTGAAACTCTAAGGGGGCGTTTGGTTTGTGTCATTTTCCATTTTCATTTTCCAAAAAACCGCATTTTCTAGTTTTCTAAAAAATGACTTTTTTTCATTCTCTAGTTTTCCAGAAAACGCTATGTTTTTTTCTGAAAAACCAAGCTAGAAAATGCAAACCAAACATGTTTTCCAGAAAACCGCATTTTCTACAGAAAATGAAAATGGAAAACAGGCTGGAAAATGCAAACCAAACGCCCCTTAAGCCTATTTATAGCCTAAGAGAATAAATCTGGATTGTTGATTGTTGAGGAATTTTCGCTTGACCGTTGATCCATGGATGTAATCTGGATGGTTGATCTTGGATGGGATTAAACTGCATCCATTGGATCTGATTAAAGGATAAAGTTATCCTTTAAGAGATAACTTTGTCTTCTGCTCGCAACAGATAAATAACTTTATCATCTGCTCGCAACAACTTCAATCATATCTTTTCTTTATCCTAGTCGGTAAGGTTGGTGATACATGTCAGCGAGGTTGCTGGTTCGAATCTTCACAGCAACAAATAAAATTCTTTTTGTTTCAGGTGCCTGGTTTGACTTGGTCAAACTGACCAGTCTTTTGGTTCATCTTCTGGGTGATTTCCGGCCAACCGGAGTTAGGCTCACCCGAACTCGACTCCGGCCTTTCACCCCTCGAGCGTCCTTCCTCCCGATTTCTCGTCCCTCGGACACCGCGCACGTCCTTCTCGCTCCACCGGCGTACTCTTCCGCAGCTTCCGCGTCCCTCGGATTGTACCGAGCCCGTCGGCTTACTTCCCCGCACAATCCTTCTCGTCCGCTACGTCTTACGCTCGACTTCCTCCGTACCTAAGCTCCTGCATACTTAGCAGAGGGATTAAACATACCAGGACCTAACTTAAATCGGTTGATCACATCAAAATCAACCAGGGATACTTATAATCTCTCCCTTTTTGATGTGCATCAATCCGAGTTAAATTAGGGTAATCAAAATAAAAAAAACATACATAATAATGTAAACAGTTTAAGTTCATAAAAAACTTAAATTTCGAGTAAATTAAAATTCTACCCTTTAACTTAATACTATTCCTCCCCCTTTGATCACATCAAAAAATTGGGAAATATAAGTAGGGAAGAAGAAAAATTTTTTGAGTGCGATAAAAAATATTCTAAGTGAAAAAAAAATCGCGTGGCCATAGATTTTTCAGATTTTAAAATGACATATTTTTTCAAAGTTAATTCCATTTTTTTTAAAAATGACTTAAATAAAATCTAAATTTTTTATTGATAAAATCCACAGCTGATGAGGAGTTCCAAAAAAAATTGAATCCTGTCAAAATATTTTCTATCGAATTTTGAAAAAAAATCATATTTCGATAAACAACTCATAAAAAGTCGAAAAAAAATCTGAATATTTTTGTTAAAGTCGAAGATGAAGATATGAGTTTGGACAAAAATTTTGATTTTTAAATTCGTTCATCAAGTCCAAAAATGACACTCTAACACATAATAGTTCTTAAGAATAAATTTTAAAAAATTGGAAAAAATACTTCGAAAAATTTGAAAAAGAAAATTGTAATGAATCTTTCCTCTAAACTCTTAATTTCAAATTTCGAGGGAAAAAAATATTCGAAAAATTTTGAAAGAACTTCCAGTAGATAGACATCATAATTGTGCATAAAAAAAATAAGACATAATTTTTGTTAGAGTAACAAAATGCGCACATATATAATAACCAAAAAAATTATCAGTTTAATACAAATTTAGGAACCCAAAATAAATTCCTGTCTACAGGATTAATTAAAATCTTAGGCGGAATATAGCTTTTGGGCACCTTTTTAAATTGACCCTTATGATTTTTAAAATACCAATTTAAATTATTAGGAAAGCTATTTTTCTTTTGGCGTAAATATGCAATATCAAGTTCTAATTTTTGCACTAAGATTTTCAAATTATCATTTTTGTTTTTCAAAATTTCAGAAGAGGAAGTAAGTGCCAATTCATTTTTTAATTTCAAATTTTCTTTTTCTAATCTACAATTAGATTTGAGCAAGGCTTTAACTCCTGCATATAATTGATCATGAGGAAGAAAACAAACCTCACTTACCGGGTCGCATTCAAAAAGCGAGGTTCTTTCTTCGTCGTCGATTTCTTCTGATGTCTCTCCCCCTTCATCAGTGCTCCCTTCTTGATGATTTGCCATCAGCGCAAGTCCCGCGTATTCTTGACCTTCCGACTCTTTTGACGAGGACTCATCGTCGAGTTGGATCTTCCTTGTGTTCAGTGCAGCAATGTCTGATTTCTTATTCTTTTCTTCATGCAATTCCAGGAATTTCTCCCAGAGCTCTTTTGCCGAGTTGTAATTCACGATGCGGTTAACTTCTTGCGCGGGAAGAACGGCTAGTAGATGAAATTCAGTTTTGCCGTTTGCTTCAAAGTCTGATTTCTCCTTCTTGGTCCACGACTCTATTTCTTTATTCTTGCCGTTGTTGTCTTTAGGAACTGAAAAATCATTTTTCATAATTATTAGCAATTCAATATCAGTTTTAAAAAATACCTGCATTCGGCGCTTCCACATCGCGAACTCTCCCTCAAACTTTGGTGGGTAGATTACGGCTCCAACCATTTTCTTGATATTGCTGCAGTCAGCGGTTAGTCCTTCTGCGGCGACCTTGGCTTTGATACCACTTGTTGGATCGGGTTGGACCGGCTAGAGGGGGGTGAATAGACGGTAAAAAAATATAAAAAAATGGAGGCAGTCGTCTTTAAAAATGAAACTTGGTCGCAACTGAGAACGTTGCTCAATAAAAATCTCCTTATGGCGGAGAAGCCTTACAAAAATAGCACGCTAGACTTTTAGAGAGTTTACAATAATGAATTAATTGAATGATTGAAAAGGTTGAAACTCTAAGCCTATTTATAGTCTAAGAGAATAAATCTGGATTGTTGATTGTTGAGGAATTTTCTCTTGACCGTTGATCCATGGATGTAATCTGGATGGTTGATCTTGGATGAGATTAAACTGCATCCATTGGATCTGATTAAAGGATAAAGTTATCCTTTAAGAGATAACTTTGTCTTCTGCTCGCAACAGATAAATAACTTTATCATCTGCTCGCAACAACTTCAATCACATCTTTTCTTTATCCTAGTCGGTAAGGTTGGTTATACATGTCGGCGAGGTTGTTGGTTCAAATCTTCACAGCAACAAATAAAATTCTTTTTGTTTCAGGTGCCTGGTTTGACTTGGTCAAACTGACCAGTCTTTTGGTTCATCTTCTGGGTGATTTTCGGCCAACCGGAATTAGACTCACCCGAACCCGACTCCGGCCTTTCACCCCTCGAGCATCCTTCCTCCCGATTTCTCGTTCCTCGGACACCGCGCACGTCCTTCTCGCTCCACCGACGTACTCTTCCGCAGCTTCCGCGTCCCTCGGATTGTACCGAGCCCGTCGGCTCACTTCCCCGCACAATCCTTCTCGTCCGCTACGTCTTACGCTCGACTTCCTCTGTACCTAAGCTCCTGCACACTTAGCAGAGGGATTAAACATACCAGGACCTAACTTAAATCGGTTGATCACATCAAAATCAACCAGGGGTACTTACAGAAACGCTTCGGAAGCTCACTGGGTTGTTGGAGGCAATCGACCCTAAGATGGTCCGGAGTGACCATAGGTTTTGATGTTTGGGCAAAGGGTTTAAGTTAGGTTTACCCTTGTGTACTTATATGTGTATGTTGAGTGTGCAGGTTGTACAGGTTACACATATGGACTTGATGGGACATCCTTGGTACGGTGAAGGATGGCATGGAGGCAAGCTGGAGGCTTGCGTGCGCATCCGAGGGACCTTGGTGAGCAGGGACGATGAGCTGATGGGCGCGGACTTCGAGGCATGCGTGAAGGATGGCATGGAGGCAAGCTGGAGGCTTGCGTGCATCCGAGGGATGGGAGCCGAAGATGAAGAGGGCGCAAAGGCAACAGTCAAGGCTGCGGATGAGGAGTCAGTCGAGTCGTGAGGGTACGAGTGCAGTGTGATTGTACTCGGGAAATCCTAGGGTTTGAGTGCGGAGTGAAATGTGCTCAGGAAGGGTAACCTTAGGTGGGTGAGTAGACCAGTCGACTGGCCTGGTGGCAGTCGACTGATGGAACTCACAGAAAGGTCTCAGCCTTGGGACCAGTCGACTGCCCTGGGGGGCAGTCGACTGGTAGCGGCTGGTGAGTTGGCTAAAATTCGAATGTTGGGGGTTGCAACGGTCGGATTTAGCTGGCACCAGTCGACTGACCTGGGGGGCAGTCGACTGGTAGCGAGAAATCAGCCCCGAGTCTTATTTAAAGAGGACTTCGTGGTGGCTGAGTTTCTTCACGAAACTTGCTTGGATAGGGCAAGTTAATAGTCTTGTATACTCAGGAAGTGTCCTTGGTGTTGTGGCGAGGTTTCTCCACCTACAAGGAGCGACGAGTTCTAGCCGGAGGTTTTCCGGGGTTTGATCCACCGACGGATTGTTGGATTAGTCACCCGACCGGGGTGAAAAAGTGCATTCACCCCCCTCTGCACGCCTTAGACGATCCTTCAGTTGGTATCAGAGCAAGGACTGCTCTTGATCGGACTAACCGCCGAGGGAGCACACGCTAGAGGAGAAGAAACAATGGAAGATAAGTTGGGGGACAACATCTACACTCCACCGCCCTACGACAATGAGGATTTCGACTATTGGCGGGCGAGGATGAAGAATTGGCTTAGCATGGAGTGGGAGTGCATGGTCATGCTAGAAGAGCCCTTCGAAGTTCCAAAGGACAAGCCTGGAAAGAAGCTTCGTCTTAGATATTGGACTCAAGAGCAATAAGACTACTCTAAGGCAAACAAGAAGGTAATAGATGTATTAATTGATGTTTTGCCTAACAATGTTTTGAGTATTGTAGGGAATTATAAAAATGCACACGAATTATGGACCAAGTTGGTGGAATATCACAAGAACCCTACACAAACTCAAGGAGTAGATGAACCCGAGGAAGTGAGCTCAATATCTCAAGAGGAGGAAGAAGTGTCCACATCCTCAAGTGAAGAAGAAAGTGAGAGGTCATCCACCTCATCTAGAGAAGAGGAGGAGGTCACCATCTCAAGGATTGAGGGGGAGGAGAGACCCTCACCTACACATGATCAAGAGGAAGTCTCCACTTCATCCAAGGGTGAAGAGGAAGTCAACCAAGCCTCAACCTCCACCAAAGCAAGGACTAAAGACCACATTGTATGCTTTGGGTGCAATGAAAAGGGGCACTACAAGGATAAGTGCTCACTAGGTAAGAAAAAAGAGGTACACCCTAAACCCATTGTAGAATTGGTGAAGCTCAAGCTAAAAGGAAGAAGATTCGATGCTTCACATGTGGAGAACTAGGGCATTATCACACTAAATGCCCTAGAAAAGGTGAGCTAAAGAAGATGGAAAATCTAAGAAGATAGGAAAAAGAAGAAAGAAGGAAGAGAAGAAGCTCACAACAAGGAAGGACTACAAGGGTAAGGGAGGTACCCTCTAACCCTAGTTTAAAAAGAAATTCGATTTCAAGTTCTTCTTTACATTTCAAGAATCATGTTAATTACTCACCCATGCATGCTAGAACTCATAAGAATTGTTTATTTGTGCATAATCATGGATTTAAGTACAATGATAGGACTAAGGGTAACAAGGTAGATCATAACCCTAAGAAAAGCATGCATCATGATAGACCTAAGACTTGGGTACCTAAGGATCAAGGCATTGACCCCAAGAAGGGGAGACAAATGCCTAGGAAAATGGATAGGTCTAGGAATGTCCAAAGTGGACATATGGAATCCAAGGTTAGAGGGCTAAAAAGGGAAAATCAAGCCTTAAGGGCAAGACTTGATACTTTAGAGAAGACCTTAGACAGATTCAAGATTGGATCTAAAGGTCTAGACATGATGTTGGGTAGCATCAAACCCAACTATGATAGGTCGGGTTTGGGCTATCAATCCAAGACCTCCATGGGCAATGGAAAGAAGTATGTTGGGAAAGCATTCAATCTTAGTAAAGAGGGAAAGTCTAAGGATGGCAAGGGGATGCCGTCCAAGGGTAAAAAGAGTGACCTAACCAAGGACAAGGTGTCCAAGGTTAAAAAGGTCAATCTTGTAGGTCAAGAGTCACCGGTGGCACACCGGTGTGGCCTAGTGTGGATGGAGTCACCTAGGGAGGTGGTTAAGGCTAAGAGCTCAAGAGGGAGCTCTAGGAGCCTTTGGGGTCCATGGTAAATGGATCTCAAAAGTTTCTCCCTTAGAAAATTAGATGAAATGTGCCAAAAAGGGTTGGAAGACTTAGGTAAGTCTTAATCTTAGATTTTGGCACATTAAAAGGAGAATTTAGGGGGAAAAAGATGAAAAAGGAGAGTTAATTGATAAAATTGAGGTTTAATGGTAGAACACCATATAATTCAATGATATAAATGAGTTGTGATCAAGAAGAAGAGGATGCATGGAAGAGAAGTGAGAATTAGCACTTTTAGGATGAGCTCATTTGATACTTTTTAGAAGAAGTAGGATTTCGTGCCAATCTTGGGATTTGGAGTACATTTATTTGGAAACATATTTTTCCCAAGTAGATATTGGCTTCACAAATCTCCCCACAAAATTTCAGAATTTTTGGAGATTTGTAGAATTTTAGGACATTTCTGAAAGTCGAACTGAAAACCTGAAATCAGGGGCAGTCGNATTTACACATACACACCACAATATAACAATATATATGACAACTCACGCAGTATATATTTGGCCTCAGGCCTCCAAAATAGATAAACAAACATAAAAACACCAGACAACTAAGTAAATCATACCTAACTGCGGACCGGTCCGACTTACGACGAATCAACCAATACAAAAAAAAAACCCTTAGGGCACATGACACACTCCTATGACATATACAAATCACTAACAGAAATATAAAACAAATGTACTACAAGTACAAAGCAAAAGCATGTCAACGCGATGGGTAGGGACTGGCTACTGGGCTCTTCCGGCGACTCCAAATATCTCAACCTGAAATAAAAATATATGGCAACGGGGTGAGTCCATAACTCAGCGAATACCCAGCAGATATGCATAGTATGTTATAATAACAATAAGCATCTACATTAATACAGTCTCATATCAACAATATGGAAAAACTAGTACTGGAAATACTGAGGTAGATACATACCAGAATCCAGCTAACCTGAAAAGAGGATAATAAGAACCAAGGGAATATCATTAGACATATAATCTCAAATAACAAGTCTCCAGTATATGCGATGTCAAACAAGTGCAGCAAATAAGTGCAGCAAACAATGCACGATGCATAGTATGCACATGGTGCAAAGACATGTGTCACCCCTGACACCAGACAGATCATCGTACACCTGTCATAGGGACGTCTGAACGGGTAGGGCTCTGACAACTGTACACCCTGCCATCACTGCTCCTGAGTGACCGAGTGGACAGGATGCTGGCGAAGGACCACCCCTCTACCCCAAGCAATGGGGGAGCTCCGCTCTCATCTCCTCGTGGCTCAGTACGAGAAGGGATCCCTGCTTGCTACCACGCCCGCGCTCACCCTCCTCATAGTGGTCGAACGGAGCAATACAGGGCAAATGCACACATCTACGGTATCCACTAACCCATGAGTGGCCGTGTGTGCATGTCATGTACCGGAAAACGATTAGGCTCAACCACAAGGGAGTCGCTGATCGCCGGCATGCAACAGTGCAAGGATGGTGTATGATAGATACACATACATAATAACTCAGGGATAACTAACAAGTATCCAGAACAGGCATAATAACTCAGGGATAACTAACAAGTATCCAGAACAGACATAATAACTCAGGGATAACTAACAAGTATCCAGAACATGCATAATAACTCAGGGATAACTAATAAGTATCCAGAACATGCATAATAACTCAAGGATAACTAACATGTATCCAGAATATGCATAATAAACAAGGCTAGCGTATAATCTTACTGTTATCTATAACCAACCATGCATAGCAATATGACAATATCTAAAAGATAAGTCAAAGGGTACCCGCCTTGAGGTGGAAGTCTGTGTCCAAAGAAAACCTCCACATCCAGATGTCCGAACCCAATCAATATCCTGTATCAAAGGGTATAATTTTAGCTACCATAACAATTGATAACTAAACCACACATAACTATACCCCTAATAAAATTATTCTAAAGTAATGATCACTAATTAACTGTAATCAGTAATTAGCCCCCACTTAGTCCAACTCCTGATTCATTTTATATTTAACCCCTAGCTTTACCCAAATTATCACCTCTTCACCACAGTGGAATATACTCCTTAGCAACTCTTAACCAAATCATGATCATGCTAGATAAGTATCCAAAATACAAAGTATACATGGCAACCTCTATTTAGGTTTAACTTCAAACACAAAGTAATCTTGTGAAGGAAAACAGAGCCAATGCATTTCTCCACACATACTAACAAAACTAACAGATCAAAGAATAGGAAGGCAGCAACTAAAACTTCCAAATCAGAATCACCATAGATCCATACTCCACACACTACTGATCCAAGAACAACATATATCAAAACGTAAATAAAAAACTCCACAAAATCAGAAGCTATCCGAAGTAGCTTTCAATATCAAATCTATGGATCCCCAACACAGCACTGTTCCACTCTACAATTTACTCACGGCAGAATGACATCCAACAAAACAAAGCTTCAAATCTGTTATTGACTTTCACATAAAACCTGCAACCGAAAACCACACAACACTCACAGATCTAACATCACAGCTCCAAAACCCTACTCAAATAGTAGATCAAGATTAATTTTCAATAACGAAGCGGAATCCAGGGCTCTAAACAAAATCGATCCAAATAAGGAAGATAACCGATATAATTTTCAACACATATCTAATTCAATCCACCTACAAATTAATGCCCTCTTTTAATTGCCCTATCAAAGGTGATAATTGAAATTCAATCCAGTACCGAAATCCCAAAAAAAAAAGAAGAACCCTAACATATCGACATCTTACCTGTGATGCACGCATGTAAGCCTCTCCTGTTCAGCTCCGGCGAAATCAGAACTCATGGCCAAGGTTTGCCATTAATGATCCACATTGACAACCACCTTCAATCCCCTCAGAACTTATTAAACCAAACACTGCAGGCAGAAGCCGGTTCTAATAGAGCAAGGCCGACGAAGAGTTCTCGGCTGATTGAGAGCGCGACGGCAACGATTGGCGTGAAGGAAGGGCGTTCGGGTGGCGATGTCGATCAACTCGACTGGTACAGCACGGCATAATCGAAGGGTGACGGTGGAGCATGGCGTCGGCGGCGAGTGCGTGAAGAGGAGAAGGGGTCGACTGTGGCTGCGTTAGGGCTCGTGACACAAAGAAAGGTTTATAAGGGGTGACTTTTTACAGAAAAGTCCCTCAATGTTTGACTAATCTCACATCCACCCTTAAGGTAGGGATTTTTAACCATTGAACCCTCTTATTTAATATAATCCATCTCAATAAAACTTTAAGGATAAGTTAATTATCTTCTCATAATTTAAGAGTTTACCCAAATACATGATAAGTTTTATGTTTTTACAATAAAGCCCCTTAGGCTCCCCCCGTAGGGCCGGAAACCCTAAACCCCATCCAGAAAAATCTCAAAAAAAAAATTTCTGGTCCGGATTTTCGAATTGCCGTATTTTACACATAAACTTTCTCATGTGACTATTTGTATGAATAGTCCTCAGACCTGAAGTCACTACGGTTCCCTACATAAGGAGTTACGTACTTTGGTATCGTCAAACGTCACCCGTAACAGGGTGGACTATAAAGGCGATCACTGGGTATGTAATGAATTATGCGAAGGGATGTGAGTGATGTAGTTGGGATTTATTGAAGGATCGATTTCGTATGCTAGAGGGGGGTGAATAGCATTTCTTTGGCTTGTTCTTCCTACGTTGTTAGTATGCGCAGCGGAAACAATAATAATAAACAATAACAACGAAGAAATCACTGCTAACAAACCTATTTACTTGGTATCCACCCCGGCTGGGTGACTAATCCAAGAATCTGTCGGTGGATCACTCCCCGGATAACCTCCCGCTGGCTCTCGTCGCTCCTTGTGGGTGGAGAAACCTCACCACAACACCTTTAACAACTTTGAGCCCAAAGACTACCAACTTGCCTTTAACCAAGACAAGTTTCGTCAAGAAACTCAGCCACCACGAAGTCCTCTTTAAATAGGACTCGGGGCTGATTTCTCACTACCAGTCGACTGCCCCCAGGGCAGTCGATTGGTGCCAGCCAAATTCGACCGTTGACACCCCCAACGTTCGAACATACCAGCTCACCAGCCGCTACCAGTCGACTGCCAAAATGGCAGTCGACTGGCCCAGGGTCCAGAACCTACTGTGAGTTTCTATTTGCGCTGGCAGTCGACTGTTATAACACCAGTCGACTGCCCAGCCTCTACAAACACACTTCCGCACTCTCTTGACCCTCGTCGACATGTGCCTTCAAGCATTCTCCCTTGGCTTGCTCCTTGAAGTCCTCTTCCACCGGCTATCGTCCCACGGATGCGCACACAAGTCCTCGACCTACCTCCATGCCACCCTTCACGTGTGCCCTTTGAAGTCCACTTCTCAGCTTGCCCTTGGTGTCATCTTCCCTCGGCTCTTGTCCCTTGCCTTAGCTGACTCTTCACCAGCATCCTTGACTATTGCCTTCGCCCCCTCTTCATCTTCGGCCCTCGTCCCTCAGATGCACACAAGCCTCCAGCTTGTCTCCATGTCATCCTTCACGTACGCCTCGAAGTTCACGCCCCTCAGCTCATCATCCCTGTTATATCAGGTCCCTCGAGTGCAGACAAGCCTCCAGCTTATCTCCATGCAACCCTTCACCATACTGAAGCCGTCCAGCCAAGTCAATATGTGTAAACCTGTACAACCTGCATACTCACATACCCATATTAGTACACAAGGGAAAACCTAACTTAAACCCTTTGCCCAAATATCAAAACACAAGGTCACTCCGGACCTTAGATTGCCTCAACAATCTCCCCCTTTTTGATGTTTGGAAATACGTTTAAGTTAGGGAAACAAATAGTAATAAAGAATAGCAAAAACAATGCTAAATAAATGCATATGCAAGGCATACATGAATCCTATCCCAAGGCATCCCACACCTAACCCTCCAAGTTAGGAATTTTCACCAAACCAGGCTTTTTAAAGCTTCTCCCAAGCTCCCCCTACATTAGACATACAAAGGCTTTTTTAGAACCTCTCCAAGGTTCCCCTTACGCCAACAATGGAGCAATCATGCTCCCCCTAAACCTAGGGTTTCTAGCAAAGGTGTGTTTGGTTTCCCAATTTAAACCCAACACTTTTCCCCCTTTGCCTAAGATCAAAAGAACCCAACAATATCTCAATCATTGGTTCTTTTAGTCCCTAATGACCATAAACAATGTGTACTAGCCCCACACACACTTGTTTTGCATCATTTGGACACCAACCCAGCTGCTGATACAAAAATCAGCCATGACCAGTCGACTCACAAAATGGCAGTCGACTGATACTCTGAATGTCTGAAATTTTATCATTTCTGACGAAATTCAGAAATGCGCCAAAAATTTCACAAATCTCCAAAAATTCTCAAATTTTATGGAGAGGTTTGTGGTACCCATATCTACTTGGGAAAAATACATTCTAAAATGTATCTATCACCATCCCCAAGTTTGACACAAAACCCAAAACTAGCTAAAAAGCTCAATAGAACCTTGACCTAAAGTCCTAGTTTTGGTTTCCTCTTGATGTCTCTACCCATGCCAACCCACAATGCATCCCTAGCATTGATTTACATGGTATTTGTACATCAAAAACCAACATTCATGCTATATGACCCCAATGTCATATTTCCATGCATGAAACACACAATCCATGTGCCAAAACCCAAGAGTTGAGACTCAAGTCCGTCTCCAACTCTTTTGGCACATCCCATGTTCCATCTAGACCTCTAGGAGCACCCCTCCTAGGGTCCATTCACCATCTATCCCAAAGGCTCCTAGAGCTCCCCCTTGAGCTCTTAGCCCTAGCCACCTCCCTAGGTAACAACTCAAGAAACACTAGACCACACTGGTGTTCCTCCGGTGACTCTTGGCCTACAAACTTGACACTCTTAACCTTAGACACCTCGTCTTTAATTAAGTCCTTCTTTTTCCCTTTAAATGGCATTCCCTTGCCATTTTTGGACTCCCCCTTCTTGCCATAATCATATGCTATCCTAGCATATCTCTTTCCCTTGGCATGGGAGACCTTAGATCGGTATCCTAGACCCGATCTATTATTGGTGCGGTTTAGGCCACCCAACACCATATCCAAACCCTTAGATCCAACCGTGAATCTCTCTAGGGTTTTCTCTAATTTATCAATCCTTACCCTCAAGGCTTGATTTTCCCATTCTAGACTTTTAACCTTAGAGTCCATAGGTCCACTTTGAACATTTCTAGACCTAGCCTCCTTTCTAGGCACATTCCTTCCCTTCTTGGGATTAGTGCCTTGATCCTTAGGTACAAGGGTCCTAGGTCTCTCATGATGCATGCTTTTGTTAATGTTTTGACCTACCTTGTTATCTCTATTCCTAACATTGTATTTGAAACCATGATTATGCACAAGTAAGCAATTTTCATATACTCTAGCATGCATGGATGAATGATTAATTCTATTTTTTTCATGCATAGAGGAACTCAAAATCAAATTACATTTTGGCTTAAGGTTAGGAGTTACCTTCCTTACCTTTGGAGCTCCCCCTTGTTGCATGCTTCTTTTCATTCTCTCCTCCTTCTCCCATCTTCTTAGATGCTCCATTTTTTTTAGTTCACCTTTTCGAGGGCACTTGGTGTGGTAGTGCCCTAGCTCTCCACATGTGAAGCATCGAATCTTCTTTTTCTTTTCTTGGGCTTCTTCATTCCTACAATTCATGTTAGATTTAAATTGAATGGGCCCGAGTTTAGAGAGTACCTCATTCTTACCTTTCGGGCACTTGTCCTTGTAGTGCCACTTTTCGTTGCATCCAAAGCATGTGATATGGTCTTGGTCTTGGCTTTGGTGGAGGTTGGAGCTTTTTCTTGCTCCGGTATGAAAATGGATCTCTCCTCCCCCTCAATTCTTGAAATTGATACTTCTTCTTCTTCTTCTCTAGATGAGGTGGAGGACCTCTCACTTTCTTCTTCCATTTCACTTGAGGAAGTAGATGATTCTTCTTCCTTTTTCTCCTCTTCTTGGGCTATTGAGTTTACCTCCACGGCCTCTTCCACTAATTGATCTCGTGTAGGGTTTTTATGGATTTCTTCTACCTTTTTCCATAGATCGTGTGCATTTTCGTATGCTCCTACACCATTCAAAACATTAGTAGTCAAAATGTTAAGCAATATATCAATTACCTTTTTATTCGCCCTTGCTTAATCTTGTTGCTCTTGATTCCAATATCTAGGCCTAAGCTTCTTCCCGTGCTTATCCTTTGGAATCTTGAAGGGTTCATCAAGCGCAATTCTACATGCCCACTCCATTCCGAACCAAGTTTCGATCCTTGCCCTCCAAAAGTCGAAGTCTTCATGATCGTAGGGCGATGGAGTGTAAATGTCTTCCCCAAATTTGTCTTCCATTTTCTTCTTCCTCTAGCGTGTGCTCCCTCGGCGGTTAGTCCGATCAAGAGCGGTCCTTCGCTCTGATACTAATTGTATGATCGATTCCATACGTTAGAGGGGCGGTGAATAGCATTTCATTGGCTTGTTCTTCCTACGTTGTTAGTATGCGCAGCGGAAACAATAATAATAAACAATAACAACGAAGAAATCACTGCTAACAAACCTATTTACTTGGTATCCACCCCGGCCGGGTGACTAATCCAAGAATCCGTTGGTGGATCACTCCCCGGATAACCTCCCGCTGGCTCTCGTCGCTCCTTGTGGGTGGAGAAACCTCACCACAACACCTTTCACAACTTTGAGCCCAAAGACTACCAACTTGCCTTTAACCAAGACAAGTTTCGTCAAGAAACTCAGCCACCACGAAGTCCACTTTAAATAGGACTCGGGGCTGATTTCTCGCTACCAGTCGACTGCCCCAGGGCAGTCGACTGGTGCCAGCCAAATTCGACCGTTGACACCCCCAACGTTCAAATTTTCCAACTCACCAGCTGCTACCAGTCGATTGCCAAAATGGCAGTCGACTGTCCCAGGGTCCAGAACCTACTATGAGTTTCTGTTTGCGCTGGCAATCGACTGTTATAACACCAGTCGACTGCCCAACCTCTACAAACACTCTTCCTTACTCTCTTGACCCTCGTCGAGATGTGCCTTCAAGCATTCTCCCTTGGCTTGCTCCTTGAAGTCCTCTTCCACCGACTATCGTCCCTTGGATGCGCACGCAAGTCCTCGACCTGCCTCCATGCCACCCTTCACGTGATCCCCAAATTTATCTAATGAACCATAACAAGCACTTGTCAACTATAAAACCAACCCAGACTAGTCCACAATCACAAACCATAAACCACTACTAGTTACCACAACAGGTACTAGTCAACGACAACAGGTATCAATACGTCAACTGTAATACAAATACGGAGTAAAAACCAACCATACGCACCAAAGTACCAGCAATAATGCACCTGATAAGACATGAGTCAGATCTTGCGCTCTACCAACTGAGCTAGACTAGCAACTTTTGCTTCACTTCGCTTCAGAATCTTAAAACGGTCCAGAGTTTTAATCCAGTGCGCCTCGCGCGACTCGACCCCAGAACCTCTTACACAACACTCTCATGCACTAACCACTCCAGATCTCTGTGGGGACATTCATAAAACTACATGATCGCTCACGAAGAACTCTAAGAGTCTGCGTCTCTCATGGTCAACCTCAACCCTGATTGCGTGTCAAATGCGTTATCTACCTTATTAGGAAATGACCAACATCTCTCTAACGGTAGCTACCCAGTTACAAGCAGTGACCTACACGTAGATACCATATAGCTCTTTAACATCTCGGAAAATCGATTCATCGACCTGCGGTGTCTTCTCTCTGGTGACAGTGTAAACCCGTTCTATCTCTAGAACTGTTGGTGGCATCATCTGAAGAGGCAGTGGCTGAATCATCTGAATTGCTGCTAGCTGCATAGTTTGAGGTGCTGGTGCTCCCACCGTCTGCTGACTCTGATAACTAGTAGCTTCGACCATCTGCTGAGGCTAGTAAACTGAAGACTAATATGCTAGGCACAGCTGATCTACACATACTAATCATCATATTTCGGTCCATTCCTAAACTCAAATATTGTTATCCCTGGTTCCAAATAATCATTTAGGCAAACCTAAGAAACACTGCTACATGCAGGCTAGAGTGGAAAGTATATACACAACAATTACATTAACCTCCTAGAGCAATTCAACTTAACCGATGTTTACTGAACATAGACTATGGTATATAACCCTTATGTGTCGGAATGCCGAGCAGTAGCTCAAATCCCAATCCATATACAATGGAAGGTCATCAATGATCTGCATATTCACCACTTGATTGCTTCACCTACGTCTACTTCTTCCTCCAAACCATCCCCAAATGGGACGGCATTCTCTCTCTCTCGAGCAGAAACTGAGGAAAGGATTGTGGTCTCCAGAAGAGGATGAGAAACTCTACCACCACATTATTAAATATGGAGTAAGCTGCCAAAATTAAATAAAGCTCAGCCATCAATAACATAAAGAAAGTCTACATACCAGTGAATACGACAAAATCAAACTAATACCTGACAAATAAAAATAACTGCGAAATAAATCAAATACTAAATCAAACCAAAACAACCGACACGGTGGAACCGAGGGACTGGGGGCTGGCAACTGGATCATCTCCTGGCTCCAAGAAATACGTCTACTTGCTATCTGAAACAACAGAAAGGAAAGCAGGGGTGGTGAGTCCGGGCGGACTCTGCGGGTATATGAGTAGACAATTAGCATGGCATAATACAAGATAACCAGGTAGAGAACCCAACAGGGTACAGTCCATAAGAAAATATAGAAACCTAATCATGCATAACATATAGTAAAATGACATAGCATAAAATCCGGATAAGCACTAAGCAGGTATAGAACAACTCAACAACAATAATATCAAGATATACATGCATGTCAAACATATGCAACAATCATAGCTCATATAAGTGCATCAAACACAAGCAAATGCCCAAAAGAAATACGTATGCACATGATGCAATGACATGTGTCACCCCTGACGCCAGTCAAGCCGTCAACACATCCCATCTGTGTGACCGAGTGGGTAGGGCTGTGACAACTGTACCACTCCAACAACAACAATAACCAATAACAACAATAATACCACATAAGGCGTGGTTGAGTGGAGAGGATGCTGGGGAGTCTACACTCCAACCCCTATACATAGGGGGAGCTATACAGCTGCAATATCCCTCTATAAACAACGGTGAGGGTGAGCCACCAACAGCTCATCCCTCTAAAATAACGGTGAGGGTGTCACTGTCTGGCATGACAGGACAAACACTCGCACTCCAACCACTACCATGACAACATGTGGTTGAGTGAATCGAGCAACAATATGACTAACAATGGCTTAACCAAATGTAAGCCAACAGTCGTTAGTATGGAACGTGCAAGTATGGTGCATGATATACGATGCACGAACAACCGAAGCAACCACGATGCAATAAAATCCAACTAGTGAAAACATGCATCGATACAACCAACCAGAAACTGAAATCCAACGATTATGCATCTACACTACTAGGTGGGGTATTTCTAATGTCAAATAGACCTTATTGTGTTTAATGAACTTCTAAGTGCTCGCGTACAAGCGGCACTTTACAGAACAGAAAATCAATAGAGGACTGTACGGATACAAACTTGGAATACTCGAAGATCAACGAAGAATAAGTCTCAACGACGATGTTTAAATAACGACAAAGAACAAGGTCAAGCAACCTATAAGACATAAACTAGCCATGCTTTAAGGTAAAAGAACTACTCGAGTACAAAGGAGAAGTACCCGCCTTATAATTGTAGAACATATACGAACAGAACCTCTCGCGATCAACTGAACAAATCTGAATCAAGGTCCTATATAAATGATAAGATTTAGCTAATTATTATATCCAAGTAGTTAAAATAAGTTCCAAATCCAACTAGAATGAACCCTTAATCATTTTGATCATTAATTTACTTAATTAATGATTACTTCAATTAATCCCCAGTTTAATTCATCATGTAACCCTAACCAAAACTCACGGCAACCATTACAACATCTCGGAATCAAGAGCTATTCAAACGACCCCTACTCACAGGGTACCAATTCCAAGAACAGGACAATGAACAACCATTCTACCCCTGTTATTCTATTTAAACAACACTCGATCACTGAAAGAAAAGGAATCCTTTACCTGCGCTGACAAGGAACTTCCCTGCTCCAATCGAACACCAACTTGCGCAACAGAGAATTCACAGAACAACCTCAACCCTAATCCGCAAACCATCAACAAAGCACCGCAGATTGCGGATCACGAACAATTCACCATTAATTCATCAATCTGAAACAGCCAAGGGAAAGGCTTACCAAATCAAAACAGGGAAAACACCAAAGGAATTTGGAAACAAAAATGTCACAACCGAGGACTTACCAAGACAGGGGTCGGCGTCGGCTAGGGTCTCGCGAAGGAGGTGATGTCGCCGGTCGAAATCGCGTGAAGAGGAGCCTTGTGCGACTAGGGTTCGCGGCAACAGAGGGATCGCTCGCAGCAAAAAGAGAGGTCGGCGTCGACTGGATGTGCGCGGACGAGTAGGAAGGAGAAGAAGATGAACAAGAGGAAGAAAGGAGGCGACGGCGGGTGTAGGCTGCGGCGACAAGGTCGGGGCATCGGGCGAAAACTGAAAGGGAACGGCTGGAACGGCGTGGAACTGATTCGGGGAAAAGGGCTTTAAGGGGTTTTATAGTTGTTTTGTCATTTTTCAATTAAACCCAACATATTTGGAAAATTACAAATAGGCCCCTAATTTTCGAAATTCAACTTTTCAACCCTAAAAATTCAGTATTTAACACATCATCCCTGCTATATCAGGTCTCTCGAGTGTACACAAGCCTCCATCTTATCTCCATGCAACCCTTCACCATACCGAAGCCGTACAGCCAAGTCAATATGTGTAAACCTGTACAACCTGCACACTCACATACCCATATTAGTACACAAGGGAAAACCTAACTTAAACCCTTTGCCCAAACATCAAAACACAAGGTCACTCCGGACCTTAGATTGCCTCAACATCTATCCCTCCCATATGACGGGAGTGATATCTGTGGGCCCCTTGATCGAGTAGGACTACTGAAATGCATGCCCATGCTCAAATGTGTCAATATGAGATATTGAGCTCATTTGTTTGAGTGAGTCTACTCGGGGATCAAGAAATACAAGATTGATTGAGGATGACACGGTCTATGCCTCATTAGTCAATCTAGATATCAAGGATAGAAGGACAAGGTGATACACTATCATAGTCACGGAGGTTTAGTCGGATCTCGACTTTTCTTGTTACTTGGGTAGCAATGATGCATTACTGGATGTCACTCATTGCTTATGTGTCTAAAGTATTTAGGTGCATTGCCAACGTCACGAGAACCTATTGGGTCACACACAAAGGACACGATGCTTCGGGAAATCTGATCGGCTAATCTAAGCCTGAGTTGGGAACTCGGGAGACCTGTGCCCGAGTTGGGAACTCGGGAGATCTGAGCCCGAGTTGGGAACTCGGGAGGTTAGTTCGGTAGCTCGAGTTGGGAACTCGGGAGTGTGGGTCGGGAGCTTGGCACTTGGAAGAATAGGTCGGCACTCGGTAGACTAGGTTGGGAGCTCGGCAGACTGGGTCGGAGCTCGGCATACTGGGTCGGAGCTCGGCAGACTAGGTCAGGAGCTTGGCACTCGGGAGACTTGGTCGGGAGACCTAGTCGGAAGCCCGAGAGGCCCGGTCAAAATTGCATGTGAAGGAAAGAGAAAAGTCTCTCTTCATTGGATGAAGAGAAGGTGAAGAGTCACATGAAAAGATGTGCTCTTTATTTTCTTTAATGAAGGGAAGTCAAAGAGACAAAAGACTCTTCATATTCATGGGATGAATATAAAAGAGGCTCTAGTCATTTTGAATGAAGTAAGTGTGCTTTCCTTCTACCCTTCCTCTCTTCTTCCTCTTCTCCCTTTTGGCCGAAACCCTATTGTAGGGTTCTTGGTATTCTGTGAGCTACCTCAAGTTGCTAGCACAACTAAGGTAGTTCTCCCGAAGTCGAAAGATTGTGTCCATGTGGATACGAATAGAGGCACGGACGCTTGAACGTGCAAGAGATCCGATGCATCGTGGACGAGCGGGATAAGCAAAGGGCACGCTCTAAAGGTATACACATTAGATAGATCTATTAGATAGATGAACATTGTACGAGTTTTCTTTGGCATGGATCGCTCGAGGGTTCTTGTTTCCATTGCGTTTTTGAGATTTGGTGTCGGGAGAACCCAACATATATGTCGTGCCTGCATCAACTAACTCTTGCCTCTATACTGCCTGATGAAAACTCGAAACATCCTGCGGTAGGTGGTCATGTCCGGGGTCATCTATAGCCAAGCACGGGTACAACTCCATAGCTGATGAACCAACGGACACCTGAAGAAAATGTGCTCTTGAGTCTCAGCATCCTGACCACAAATGGAACATAGGCCAGCCTCCTCCTCACCCAAATATAGCATGCGATCACATGTGAGCAGCCTACTCTTCGCCAGCATCCATAATGTGAAACAGTGACTCGGACGAACATATTTCTTCCATACAATCTTGGCCCACGCCTTGCGGGCCCCTGGCTGACGGAAATAGTCATACGCCATCCCAATACCTCTATGGTGCTGTCGATGTAGCTCAAACCAACTACTCAGCCTCTGCTGTGCCACCTCAGCTAATCCCAAGTGTGCAAGCATCCGATCTCTAATCTGACACAGTCTCTTAATAAGTGGGGAGTCGGTATGCTTCACCCTCCAAAGCCAAACATCTGACTACTGTAGGTAAGTGTGATGTACCCATCGAATCCATAGACTGTCCTGCTTATCCTGTATCCTCCACAAAACCTTTGACAGCAGCGCATCATTCCAAGCCCTGAGGTCCCTGAATCCCAATCCTCCCTCTTCCTTAGCCTTACACATCTGCAACCATGATATTGGGGGGGGGGGGGGGGGGGGGGGGGGGGGGTGCTTAGAAGTCCAGAAGAATCCATGACATATGCTATATATCCTATCAATCACTTCGGCCGGTAGTGGAAGTATCGACAACCAGTAGCATTCCACCCCCTGAAGCACTGATCTGATCAACTGAGCTTTACCAGCATACGTAAGCGTGTTTCTAGGCCAAGTATTAACTTTCTTTGCCAAGGCATTTATTAAGGGTGCATAATCTACTATCTTGAGCTTCGCTGATGCTAATGGGATACCTAGATACCTGAAAGGCATAGTGCCACTCTGAAAATCTGTAAGCTCAAGTAGTGCTCTTCTCGTGTCCACATCCACCCCTGCCACGTATATACTTGATTTCTCTAAATTTGCCCTGTGCCCTGTTGGAGCAATCAGCCCTAAGATGGTCCGGAGTGACCATAGGTTTTGATGTTTAGGCAAAGGGTTTAAGTTAGGTTTTCCCTTGTGTTCTTATATGTGTATGTTGAGTGTGCAGGTTGTACATGTTACACATATAGACTTGACTGGACGGCCTCGGTACGGTGAAGGATGACATGGAGGCAAGCTGGAGGCTTGCGTACGCATCCGAGGGACCTTGGTGAGCAGGGACGATGAGCTGATGGGCGCAGACTTCGAGGCATGCGTGAAGGATGGCATGGAGGCAAGCTGGAGGCTTGCGTGCATCCGAGGGACGGGAACCGAAGATGAAGAGGGCGCGAAGGCAACAGTCGAGGCTGCGGAGGAGGAGTCAGTCGAGTCATGAGGGTACGAGTGCTGTGTGATTGTACTCGGGAAAGTCCTAGGGTCGAGTGCTGAGAGAAGTGTACTCGGGAAGGGAAACCTTAGGTATGTGAGTAGGGCAGTCGACTGCCATTGTGGTAGTCGACTGGTGAAACTCACAGAATGGTCTCAGGCCTGGACCAGTCGACTGCCCTGGGGGCAGTCGACTGGTAGATGGCTGGTGAGCTGGCAAATTCGAACGTTGGGAGTGTCAACGGTCGAATTTGGTTGGCACCAGTCGACTGCCCTGGGGGCAGTCGACTGGTAGCGAGAAATCAGCCCCAAGTCCTATTTAAAGAGAACTTCATGGTGGCTGAGTTTCTTGACGAATCTTGCTTGGCTAAGGCAAGATAGTAGTCTACTTTGTTCTCTAAGTGTCCTTGGTGTTGTGGCGAGGTTTCTCCACCCACAAGGAGCGACGAGTTCTAGCCGGAGGTTATCCGAGGTTTGATCCGCCGAAGGATTGTTGGATTAGTCACCCGACCGGGGTGGATGCCAACTAAATCGGTTTGTTAGCATTGTTCCTTTGTTTTTATTGTTTATTTCCGCTGCGCATACTAACAACGTAGGAAGAACAAGCCGAGACTTGCTATTCAACCCCCTCTAGTAAGGCGTATCGATCCTAACAATTGGTATCTGAGCGAAGGACCGCTCTTGATCGGACTAACCGCCGACGGAACAAAGAAAGCTAGAGGGAAAATGGAAGAAGAAGGTCCGCTAGGATGGGATATCCGGATTCCACCTTCTTACGACCATGACGACTTCACATATTGGAAAGGTAAAATGTCATATTTTCTAATGACTAATATTGAAGATTAGATGTGTATAGAAATAGGCTTTGATTCTCCCAAGGACAAGAAGGGAAGGATTCTTAAGAAGAAGAAGTGGACCGAGGAGTAAATTCATCAATTCGAGGTCAATAACAAGGTAACCAAAATGTTAATCGATTTAATACCTAATGACATTTTGGATAGGATAGGTGAATATAGGGATGCTAAGGAACTATGGAGCAAGCTAGTGGCATTCCATGAAAATTCTACACGAGTCCAACTAACACAAGATGCAAATGAAGTAAGCTCCATGATTCAAGAAGAGGAGAGAATTGAATCATCTACACTTTCAAGTGACGAAGAAGTGTCCACATCCTCAAGTAAGGAAGGGGAAGAGGTCACCACCTCAAGGGTTGAGGGGGAGGAGAGACCATCAACAATGCCAGAACAAGAGGAAGTTTCCACATCATCAAGAGGAATTGAAGAAGTCAACCTAGACACTACCTCCACCAAAGCCAAGAGAAAGGAACATATTATATGCTTTGGTTGCAACCAAAAGGGGTACTACAAGGATAAGTGCCCACAAGGTAAAAAGGGGGTAAAATCTACACTCGTTCCAAATTCCTTTAATTCTAACATAAAGTGTAGGACTGGAGAAGCCCAAGCAAAAAGGAAGAAGATTTGATGCTTCACATGTGGAGAGCTAGGGCACTACCACACTAAGTGCTCAAGGAGTAAAGAGTTCAAGAAAATGGAGCACTTGAGAAGATGGGAGAAAGAGGAAAGAAAGAAGAAAAGAAGCTCATATCATGGAGGGACTACAAGGGTAAGGGAGGTAATCCCTAATCTTAAATCTAAATGCAATTCAAATTCAAGTTCCTTTATGCATGCTAAAACTAGTGAAAATTGCTCATCCATGCATGCTAGGATAAATGAAAAGTACTTAATGGTGCATAATTTTGGTTTCAAGTATCATGATAGAAATAGGGTTAACAAGGTAGATCAAAACCCTAGGAAGGTCATACATCATGAACAATCAAAGACCTTTAGACCTAAGGACCATGGCACTAATCCCAAGAAGGGGAGGAATGTGCCTAGAAAGGAGGGTAGGTCTAGGAATATCCAAAATGGGCATGTGGATTCTAGGTTTAGGAACCTAGAAAGGGAAAATCAAGCTTTAAGGGAAAAGCTTGAGAGGTTAGAAAAAACCCTAGAGAGATTCACTATTGGATCTAAGGGTTTGGATATGGTATTGGGTGGTCTAAAACCCAACAATGATAGATCGGGTCTAGGATACCGATCTAGGGTCTCCTATGCCAAGGAAAAGAGATATGCTAGGGTAGCATATAATTATGGCAAGAAGGGGGAGTGCAAGAATGGCAAGGGAATGCCATCAAAAGGAAAGGAAAAGGTCTTAACTAAGGGCAAGGGGTCCAAGGTTAAGAGGGTTGAGTTCGTAGGCCAAGAGTCACCGGAGGTTCACCGGTGTGGTTTAGCATTTGTTGAGTCACCTAGGTAGGTGGCTAAGGCTTAGAGCTCAAGGGAGAGCTCTAGAAGCCTTTGGGATATATGGTGAATTGACCTTAGGAGGGGTACTCCTAGTGGTCTAGATGGACCATGGAGTGTGCCAAAAGAATTGGAGACGGACTTGAGTCTCAATTCTTGGGTTTTGGCACGGTGTTTTTGAGTTTCATGCATGGAAATATGACATTGGGGTCATATTGCATGAAAATTGGTTTTTGATGTGTAATTGCCATGTAAATCAATGCTAGGGATGCATTATGGGGTGACATGGGCAAAGACATTAAGAGGAAACCAAAACTAGGACTTTAGGTCAAGGTTTGATTGAAGTTTTTGGCTAGTTTTGGGTTTTATGTCAAACTTGGGAATGGTAATAGATACATTTTGAAATGTATTTTTCCCAAGTAAATATGGGTACCACAAACCTCTCCACAAAATTTGGAAATTTTTGAAGATTTGTGAAATTTCTGGCGCATTTCTGAACTTCGTCAGACATGCTGAAATTTCAGACTTTCAGAGTATCAGTCGACTGCCATTTTGGCAGTCGATTGGTCAGGGCTGATTTTTGTATCAGCAGCTGGGTTGGTATTCAAATGATGCAAAACAAGTGTGTGGGGGGCTAGTACACATTGTTTATGGTCATTAGGGACTAAAAGAACCAATGATTGGGATATTGTTGGGTTCTTTTTGATGTTAGGCAAAGGGGGAGAAGTGTTGGGTTTAAGTTGGGAAACCAAACACACCTTTGCTAGAAACCCTAGGTTTAGGGGGAGCTAAGATTAAGGGGGAGCATGGTTGCTCCATTCTTGGCGTAAGGGGAACCTTGGAGAGGTTCTTAATAAGCCTTTGTAAGTCCAGTGTAAGGGGGAGTTGGGAGAAACTTTAAAAAGCCCGGTTTGGTAGAAAATCCTAACTTAGAGGGTTAGGTGGTAAAAGTCCTAGCTCGGAGGGCTAGGTGTTGGGAAAATCCTAACTTGGAGGGTTAGGTGGTGAAAATCCTAGCTTGAAGGGCTAGGTGTAAAAGTCCTAACTTGGAGGGTTAGGGGTGGGATGCCATGGGATAGGATCCATTTTTGCATTGCATATGCATTTGTTTAGCATGATTTTTGCTATTGACTACTATCTTATTTCCCTAACTTAAACGTATTGCCAAACATCAAAAAGGGGGAGATTGTTGGAGCAATCGGCCCTAAGATGGTCCCGAGTGACCATAGGTTTTGATGTTTAGGCAAAGGGTTTAAGTTAGGTTTTCCCTTGTGTTCTTATATATGTATGTTGAGTGTGCAGGTTGTACATGATACACATAGACTTGACTGGACGGCCTCGGTACGGTGAAGGATGACATGGAGGCAAGCTAGAGGCTTGCGTGCGCATCCGAGGGACCTTGGTGAGCAGGGACGATGAGTTGATGGGCACGAACTTCGAGGCATGCATGAAGGATGGCATGGAGGCAAGCTGGAGGCTTGCGTGCATCCGAGGGACAGGAGCCGAAGATGAAGAGGGCGCGAAGGCAACAGTCGAGGCTGCGGAGGAGGAGTCAGTCGAGTCGTGAGGGTACGAGTGCTGTGTCATTGTACTCGGGAAAGTCCTAGGGTCGAGTGCTGAGAGAAGTGTACTCGGGAAGGAAAACCTTAGGTATGTGAGTAGGGTAGTCGACTGCCATTGTGGCAGTCGACTGGTGAAACTCACAGAATGGTCTCAGGCCTGGACCAGTCGGCTGCCCTGGGGTCAGTCGACTGGTAGATGGCTGGTGAGCTGGCAAATTCGAACGTTGGGAGTGTCAACGGTCGAATTTGGCTGGCACCAATCGACTGCCCTGGGGCAGTCGACTGGTAGCGAGAAATCAGCCCCAAGTCCTATTTAAAGAGGACTTCGTGGTGGCTGAGTTTCTTGACGAATCTTGCTTGGCTAAGGCAAGATAGTAGTCTACTTTGTTCTCTAAGTGTCCTTGGTGTTGTGGCGAGATTTCTCCACCCACAATGAGCGACAAGTTCTAGCCGGAGGTTATCCGGGGTTTGATCCGCCAAAGGATTGTTGGATTAGTCACCCGACCGGGGTGGATACCAACTAAATCAGGTTGTTAGCGTTGTTTTTGTTTGTTTTTGTATATTCCGTTGTGCTACTAACAACGAAGGAACAAGGGGATTCGGAAAATCTCTATTCACCCCCCTTCTAGCGGACAGCAACGATCTTACATGCCCTGCCATCTGGCCAAACCTCTCTAAACAACTCATAAGCATCCCAACTGAAGTAATATCCCCCCTGGAAAATAACAGCAAGTCATCTGCATATGCAAGGTGTAAGATCCTCTGATCAGCACATCTGGGATGAAAGTGAATGTCTGCCCTTCTTGTGTTCTGACATAGTAATCTAGCCATAAAATCCATACAGATGCCAAGCAAATACGGGGAGAGCAGATCACCCTACCGAAGCCCTCTCGCTCCTCTGAAATGCCCATGCATACTACCATTAATACTAAGGGACTATGACACTGTAGTAATGCACTCCCTCACCGATCCAATGTATGTGGTCGGAAACTGTAACCCCTAGAGCACTTCAAGCAAGAAATCCCAATTGACTGTATCAAAAGCCTTCTGAAGATCAACCTTAAGGGTGCATCTAGTGGCAATCCTCTTCCTTGTATAATTCCTCAAGATCTCCTGCGCAAGATGTATACTATCTGTTATGGTTCTCCCTTTGACAAAAGCTATCTGAGCCGAGTGAAAAATATGCTCTTCCACCACTACTATCTTTCCTGCTAATAATTTGGAAACCACCTTGTAATAAACTGTGCAACACGATATAGGTCTATAATCCGTGACTCTACTTGGGAAGTCCTTCATTGGAACTAAGGAAATGAGGGAATGATTCCACACTTTGAGCAGTTTACCATTCCTGAAGAATTCAGCCACAGCAGCAACAAAATCCTCGCTGACCGTATCCCAAGAGTGTTTGAAAAATCTGGATCCATATCCATCCGGCCCCGGCGCTTTCTGATCGCCAATGCTGAATAAAGCTTTCTTGATTTCCTCTGATGTAGGCTCCCTGATTAATTCCCTCTGCTGCACTTCATTAATCCTTCTACCATATGACATGCAATCCTGTTGCAAAGGCTGGCGCTGCACTGCCGTTCCAAGCAAGTCCTCATAGAACATCAGAAACTCTGCTGCCACTTCATCTTGAGAGTTAGTGATTTCCCCTGTAGCTTTTTCCAACATCACTATCTCCCTACGCTTGATGTTTCGCTTCACCAACTACAAAAAAACACCCATATAGGAGTGGTTTTTTTGACTTTCAAGAGCGGTTATCAACCACTCCTACACTTTTACCAACGGTTTGAAAACCGTTCCTCTTATTGCCACCACTATATCTTATAGTAGCGGTTTTCTTAACCGTTGGTAAAACTTATAAAACCGGTCCTATTTTTACTTTGTAGGTACGGTTTGAAACCGGTCTTACACATTATACCTATAACAACAGTTTCAGACCGCTTCTGTAGTTTTAAATTTAGGAGTGGTTCAAACCGCTGCAAAACCCTTAAGGTGTTAGAATGGTTTTAAACCGCTTCTATACATCATGGATATAAGAGCGATTTCAAAATGCTATTAATACTAGAAATTAAGGATCATTTTTAAACCGCTCCTAAATATGGGAATAGGAGCACATCAAAACGTTATTAAAACTTTAAATTTAGGAGTTGTTCAAACCATGATATTTAATATTTCAATCCACCAAATCAATATATAACATTATTAAACAATTATCCTCCAAAACAATAATAAGAGTACTCCAAATGTTAATATAAAATGACAGTCATAATGTTCCAAATTCAATAGTTACTAAAAGTACTAACATCAGTCAAATACTTTTTTTTCAAAATTCTATCTAATCTTTATCTAGCTCTGATACCGGAGGAGATCTATGACCACTTTCATGTGCATTTGATGGAGAACTTCTATGTTGCCGCATAACATCTGACAAGATAGTTGTCATCTGAAAAATAAATTTAATTTAATATATCATGCTTCTATATAAGTATTTTTGAACATTAGTATTCAATATGTGACTACCTGTGTAGATAATAATTCAGGCTCACAAGATCCCCCAGCAATTCCAAATATCATACTTTGGATGACATTGGTAAAATTTTGAATCTGTTGTTCATGCATCTACCTCATCCGCTCCATTTCTGCCTGTCTCTGTGCTTCCATATTTTTTATTTTTTCTTCCATTTCTCGCAACTTATCATTAACATCAGATGTAGGAAGATTATCTTGTCTAAAAATTATTCTTCGATTACAGTGCTCTGGGAAAACTTGGCTAGGTAATACACCAGCTACTAAACATCGAACACGACCAGAATGCTCTGACCCAAATACCTCCCTGAATAAAAATATATAATTAATATTGTATAATATTTAGTAATTTTAATAAAAATGAAATTCTAAATGGATACCGTAATGCATCTTCGTGTACTTCTATTATTTGCGTTCCCTCAGGCTTGTCTCAGAGATGACGTTGCACAACTCTATTTAATTCATCCTAACACAAAAATTATGTCAATAAAATAAATAGCATATTGAAAAGTTATTTCTAAAAGTTAAAACAATTATTACCTCAACTCTTATTGCTTCATCATCAACAAGAGCACCTCCTTTTTTTTTACTTTGTTGGCTGAGATGAAATAGTTCAATGGGAGTTGCTTTCTACCATTTTCCTGAATCTAAGTACAAAAAAAATCATTTTAGATTGAATATGCAAATAATAAGAGCTCGAATACATACAGATTGATATTAACATAATAAATAGATCAAATAAATACATACAAATTTATCTTCCAATGAGGGAATATTTGTTCGTCCTTGTGCATGAATCCCTCGTTTTTTACTCTCATTTTCTCGATTTATTTTTGATGTCCTCTGAAACAAAAAAAACATTGCAACAAATATATGCATACAAATATATAAAAATTAATCAATACAAGAACTACCTCATTAGACTTCTAATAACGACATAAAATTTCCCAAACATCTGATGTGAGATCATGGGGAATGGGACGGATATGCATAAGTTCATTTAATGAAATATTTGGATCATAAGAAGTAGCCTTAATTTCAGCCTTCCACCGCCTCCATGAACCTCCCACCATTTGCATCACCCTAGTTCTATGTTGATCGGGAATATCAAAACGTGCTTGTAAATATTAAATAAATTATGATAATAATGTTTTAAATTCAATATTAAAATATGGCATTTATCAACTTACTGTTACATGTCTCCATGTATCATCCAAACAATTCTTCGTCATTTTTCTCCAATCCAAAAAACTAAGGGGCAACACATTTCCATTTCGAGCAATGGTGCCGACAAAATTGGCAAGTGTTGGTTGCATTTCGCCATACGGTTGACCTCTTTCATTAAATTTTACAATTAGACGATCACCGATTGGTAAGGCATGAAGATCCTTCATAATAGTTTTTCCACGTTTCTTTTGTTGGCTTTGGGTTGAAGGCATGAGCTCATTTTGACCTGAAAAAGGAGCAATAATTTAACATTACTGAGAGATGCCACAAAAAAAAGAGCAAATACATAATTAACCTGGTAGATGCAATAATTTAAAGAGTGATGCATGCGTAGGTTAAATAATTAACCTGGTAGATGCAATAATTTAACATTAAATAGAATAATTAAATATAATAATTTAAAAGAGCAAATACATAATCTGATAGATGCCAAAAAAAATCAATCAATTAAAGAGAGATGAAGGGAGAAAAAACACGAGAAGGGAAAAATAATGAATGGAGAAAAAAAGTGGCAAGGGGAAAAATAATAAATTAAAGAGAGATGAATGGAGAGAAACCGTGGTAAGGGAAAAAACCTGGGACTGGTGGCTGTGGTCGATTAGCGTTGGGTAGCAGCAAAAATACAAATCTGTCTTTGGAATGGCAGGGTTGCGTTGTTGGCTGCTCGTAACGGATGAAATAAAATGTTGACTAACGGCAGGAGGACAAAATTGTATGATTGCTTGAACAAGCCAACGCTGACAACTTCACCTGTGAAGGAGAGAAAGAAGTTGAGAGAGGCAAAGGTAGCGGCGCTAAGGAGTCGGCGCTAAGGAGTCGCACGAAGTAGGTTTTTAAGAAATTAAACTCCGGTTTTAATTAAAAACAACTCACATAATATTACCAATTAAGAATATTACTTTTATTTAATTTTTAAATTAAATAATTAAGTCAATAAAATTTTATTTTTGGATTTAGATATTATATAATAATAATAAATATATAAAAATTTCAAATTGACAAAAACATAATTACAATTAAGTTGGATGCATGCGTAGTGTTTTTATTTAATGTTTTTAAAATAAATAATTAAGTCAATAAAATTTTATTTTTAAGATTTAGATATTATATTATAATAATAAATAAATAAAAATTTCATATTGAAAAATATTTGAGATGCTCCGATGTAAAATGTCCGGCATCACATTTTCAATAATATATAAATATATAAATAAAATGTATTAAAAATTTAAATAAATTTGAAGCATGGTACAAGTTTATTTAATTGTAGGAAAATATTATTTTTTTCACTATGTGAAAACCTAAAAGAAAATATTATTTTTTTCACTATGTGAAAACCTAAAAGAGTATAAAATCTTATGTAAAAATTGAATGGTGATATACAACTCTGTATTTTTAAATTTGATTAAAACATTCTCTCTTTTTTAGCATCATAATAATTGTATATCGAAATTATTTTACCATAAATTTTAAGTCATATATGAGTACTTTAATTTGAATAACAGAAAATAATTTTAGTAGAAATGTTTGATACAGAATCACTATTAAAAGTATCTAATATTAGCGGTTTCATGATTGTTTCTAATAGTTGTAGCAGTAAGAGCGGTTTACAATCCCGATTTATATAAATCGATGCTAAAACTATACAATTAATATAGATTAAAAATCAATTGTACACAATTAGAGTAACAGAAGCGGTTTATAGCAACACTTGATACAAATTTTGTTCAAAGAATCCAATAGGAGCGATTTGAAAATCACTCCAAAAGTTAAAGCAATTGGAATGGTTAGTAACCCAGAACCGCTACTAAAAATACCCAATAGCAGCAATTTTAAGATTACTTCTAATAGTTGTATCATTAAGAGTGGTTTACAGGAGCGATTTTTTCAAACCGCTTTTGAAACAATTCAATAAGAGCAATTTTAAAATTGTTTCAAAAAAGTTAGGCAATAGAAACGGTTTAATTCAAACCGATTCAATTGGTCAATTTTCAAAAGCGGTCTTATAACCACTCCTAAATAACCGCTCCTATATAGGTGTTTTTTTTTGTAGTTAACGCATGGAAGTAGGTTGTATTTCTATCTGCTTCTTTGAAGTATTTAATCTTTGCCTTTTGTGCACAAAACTGATAATCAGCATTACTAAGCTGTGCTGCCAGCTTCTGCACCCTTTGATAATTCTGATCAAACTGTCCATTGGTGAGGCCAGACTGCTGTAGCTGATGTAATTCTGCACGAGCTGCTTCTGCTCTTTCATGACTGTGTTGGAAATTCTGGTGGTTCAGCTTCTTGAGATCAGACTTCAACCAGGCAAGCTTCCTTTTTAGCTTGAACTGAGCTATATTCATGTCACTTTACCCTTGATCAGCTGCCCAATTTGTAGCTGCTACATCCTGGAAATTCACATGGAGAGTCCACATGTTGAAAATTTTGAAAGCTCGCTTTCCATGGTCACTGCCATCTAGAATCGTTACTATGCATGGAGTGTGATCCGAAAAGTGGCACGGTGGAAGGAATTCTGCCATGGTCCTACTGCTGTCCTCCAACCAAAGTTTATTAACTAATGCTCTGTCCAGTTTGCAGAAAACAATCCCATTTGACCAAGTATACCTACAGCCAACTTGTGGAAGGTCTTCCAAAGTGTTCAGCAGTACGAAGTCCAGAAAATCTGCCAGTTGGTATGGAGTTATTGCTCTTCCACCTTTCTTGTCTGTAGCTGTTAGTGCGCATTAAAATCCCCCATCATTAGCCATGGTGTGTCCATATCTGCTCCTATTTGACTCAGATCGGCCCATAGACTCCTCTTGTTTATAACTGAAAGCTCTCCATAGACAAAGGTAAGCTGGAAATGTTTCTGAGTCATTTCACAGATCACCTTCACATGTGCCCATTGCGCATTCCACTGAGTGATGTACAAGTCTACCCTTTCTGAGTTTCAAATGATCACCATCCAACTGCATTGTGAACTTGATGTGCTGTCTATGTACTGCTAGATTTCCCATTTCTGAAATCTCCTACTTTTCATGCTGTTCCAAATGATCTAATCCTTGATTGCATTTAAGAGGGGTTTAGATTAAATATATGTGGATTAAATGTGTAGATCTAATAACCTTATTCATTAATATTAATGGGATATTTATTAATGATTGATGGGCTTTACGGGGATGATCTCTTTAGGATGGGCCCAAGGTATATAAGGAAAGAAGCTTACTCAATTAGGGCATCTTCTTGAATCAAGAGAGTTTAGCCTTTTCTTCTTTCTCCTCTTCTTTCTTCCCTATTGAGAAGGTGTTGGATTCCCGCCCATTCATGTAGAAGGTCATTCCACCCTTGTAGGAAGATCCGACGACAAGTAAGAAGAATGGTCAAAATGATGGATTCAGGTTAGGTCAGTTCATTGCATTGGTTTTCCAATTTCAATCCATTGTATCCTTGTGCATGATGATAAGTAAATCAATAGATGCATCCTTTAATCATTTTAATGTATCTACATTCCTTACACATAGCAACACCAACATTATTGGGTTGGGTCGAAGAGGAATAGGCATAGGCTTATCAAGTACAAGCCCATGCCTTTAGATTTGATCACAATTCAAAATTGACTGTTCGATGATTCAAAATCAACAGTTTGATGATTAATAAAATTTCAACCCTTAATATTAACATTCAAAGATAATTACAATTCATAGTTTATAATCGTCCGTTACAATTTGGTTTATGATTGATAATGATTCAAAATTACTATTTATATTTTATTTTTTTTAAAATATTTAGAAATTTATGAAAGTGCAACATAAAATTAAAAAAAACTAACATTTATTTAAGTTATCTATTTATCCACTTAGGGCATAAGGGAATTAAAATCGTATAGTTTCTTAGTTCCTTTGGCATTAAAATCTTCTAATTCTTTTTTTTTTTGAAAATTATATTTCTTTTATTATTTTTGCAACTTTCATTTAATCATTCAGTAGTGTTTGAACTCCAAAAAAAAAAAATCGAGTGCCAAAGTAAATCAAATATAATATTATACTAAATCCTGAATTATTTTGACATGATTTTGATTATCATTAATATTATTATATGTTAGTGTAATGAGATATATATCATATAAGTTATATCTTTTGATGAATTATATATATAATCTTCACTATATATATATATAATTTCATTATTGAATAAATTATATCGTTTGATATAATTATTATTACATAAATTTCATACAACCTAGTCTAAGATAAAAAGATAGAATAACTAATAAGTAACATATTTAAAAAAAAGTTAGATTAATATATTTAATGAGTTAAAATTATAATAGTCTCACGTTAGAAGATTTAAAATAAATAGATAAAATTGAACGATAGTCCCATATTGAAATTTTTTAATATATGAGTTAATTTATATTGAATTACATTATTATTATTAAAATATTTTTAAATAATTTTTAAAATATAAAGTATTTTTTTTAAAAAAAAGTAAATAGGTGATTAATCGATGGTTCAAACCATTTGTGATTTACTTCAGTTCGTTTTTGAATTCTTGATGAGCCCATTACGGATTAGATCCATTTGACTAGATCAATATACAAGGATGGAGCCAGGAGGATTGATGGCGGCAGCCGCCCCATTGAATTTTTATTTGAAGGGCAGCTCTTTTACAATATAAATATATATTTTTCTCCTTAATATGAAATTCATAACTCAGCTAAAAAAAAGTTGATAAAAGATGATTCCTTTCAATATCCCAATCAATCTGTTTAAAACGAATTTTGGTTGAGACCTTGAAAGGTGCGAAATATCGTCGGTTTCAAAAGCCCAGCACTGCGAGCCTATAGACGGATTCAGTACTGCCGAAGTACTAGTGCCGGCAGTTTGCCACTATTTTCCCAATAAACATAACTATATATGTTTAAGAAAAAATACAAGAAAATTAATATTTGATCATAGGGTGAGTAACAGAGGCCGCCATCTGTATCCCCAAATATCAAGCAGAGTGGTCCTGAGAAAAATTAGGTTCTAGGCGAAGTTATAAATTTGATCATTTAAGTCCTCCCTCTTGAATTAATTTAAAAAATCAAATATATATTTAAAAAACTAATTAAATATTATAATCAAAATAGAACATTAATCAAGTAGAAGAAAATAAATAATGTCAGTATCATACCATCGGTAGTTCAGTCGCCCAAGCGCTAAAGATAAAAGAAGCATCAGCGAAATTAGAGAAGCAAGGGTTCACGTGGAAGACAAAGAAAGCAGAAGTGAAATTAGAAAAAGTAAGGGAAGAGAAAGTTCTTACGATGGAAGATGATTTTGGCATAGGTAACTCTAAAGGTGACGGCTTAGACTTTGAAGATGACTTCGAAGATAAAGATAGATTATGGATGAAATATAGTCTCTTTTATTCCAAATTTATATACATATGTTTTCACTTTTTTAAGAAGTAAGATTTTCGATTGTCGAAAAATCATACCATACATATATAATAATATCCATATTCATTTTTTTTCAAATCAAATTGGATTTATACTAAATTCAATTATATTGGTCATCTAATTACTAATAATTTCTAGTATATAATATATTAAAATAAATTACTTGGGGCCCATTCAAAGTGGGGCCTTAGGCGGGTGTCTTGCCTGCCCACTCCAAAGGGCCGCCCTTGCTAGTCTAGACAAGACAAGCTTTGTTTCTCGGTCCTATCGGTCGGTCCTATTTCGCCTTTCCCGAATCAGTCCCACTAATCAGGCGCGCTTTACTTTTCTCCAACCGATCCCACCGATCAGGAGCGCACCACTCGCACTAATTAGGCCCACTTGCTCATCTCCGCTTAGCCCCGATGGTTCGGCGCTCTTCCACCTAGTAGGTGCCCAGGTTGATCTAGGACGAAAAACCTTTTTCACCGTAGATTTTAGACGAATAAAAATTTGTTGCAGATTTGCAAACGAATCTTGATTCCTTGCAGATTTGCAATGAAAACACGTTTTTGTCACGGATTTGAGATAAAAAATCCTTTCATTGAAGATTTGCGATGAATAAAAATTTATTAATCTTGATTCGTCGCAGATTTACAACGAAAACTTATTTTCATCATCGAATTACGATAAATAGTGTTTTACGATAAGTTTGCGACGAAAATATTTTCGTCACAAAATTTAATTTTGTTTTCATAGGATCTCTTCGTTTGTACATTCATCGTGTATATACAAATCATATTTCAAACCGATTTAGTTAACACACGATAAACACATCCTATACACAATTAAACAATATTCCAACACATCCTACAATTAACATTTCAACACATATTCAACATTCTAACACATCATATAATTAGTGTTCAACACATATTCAACATTCAAACAAGTCATGCAAAATGAAACCATACAAAAACAAATCAAAATTAACAAACATATTCATATAAGTCAACAACCTATCATTTCCATCTAAAGGTGCGGCAGCTTCTCATTGAACTTCTTGATCATGATGGCAACACCAGGGGTGGCCAAGCCAGTGGTGACCATGGCATCCGAGCTTGGCTTGAACTCATCGATGTATTTGTTTAGGAACTCAAGCAGTACCTGATTCTGCTTCATAGCTTCTTTGCCTTGAGCTTGTGAGTCTACAGCAGCCTTCCACTCCCATGTGTAGAACCTTTTCGTTAAGAGGAAATTAAAAGTGAGCTTAGATATATGTACTTCACAATGTTCGCGTATACTTAGATCAAATTTCTAAAATAAAAAAGCAAATGTATCTCGTGCAACACAAGAAACAACATTTCAAGCATAATTGTTGTGATATGAAGTAGAGAAATTTTTCCTCCTCATTTTTCCATCTTCAAATCACGAGAGGAATATATATACTAGTCATTTTTATAAAGAGAACAGAAACATAGCAAAGAAAAAAATTAACAAAATAATTTAATTGATTGAATAACTCGTCATGAGATATATACTTTATAGAGATCTTAGAATGTTGCTTAGTCAAATAAAAAATTAATAAAGAAACTATTAATTAACAGATTCATAAAGAAACTATCAATTAATAGATTAATAAAAACAATTTAATCTAATAATTAATATATATAAATTTATTTGACTCAGTTAAAAATTTTATTAAATAATTATTCTCTTTTACTACCGACAAATTCAACGGGAGATCTTTGATGTTGAGTTTGCTTGTTAGCCTGTTGAAATGTTGTTTGAATAATGGCTTAATGAAGATATCAGCAATTTGATCCTTTACAAAAATATAAAAAACCGATAATGGTTGAGTGGTCACACACTCTCGAATAAAATGACAATCAATTTTTACATGTTTTGTACGAACATGAAAGACAGGATTTGCTATGAGATATGTAACTTCAATATTATCACACTAAATTTTTAGTGCAATATTTGAGCAAGATGAAGTTCAAAGAGAAGTAATTTAAGCCAAATAATTTCAGATATTACATTTGCTATAACTTTATATTCAGCCGCAGTGCTTAAACGAGATACTATAGGTTGCATTTTCGAACTCCATGAGATAAGATTTTGTCCAAGAAATATTGCATATCCATTAGTAGAGCATCTGCCTTTAGGAGAGCTTGCCCAATCCGTATCACTATATGCATGTAAATCTCGAGATGATTATCGATATAAAAGAAGTCCATGTAGAATAGTACCTTTGAGATAATGAAGTATTCTTTCACACCTTCCCAGTTTTGTTCAGTAGGAGCATGCATGAACTGACAAACATGATTTACTAAAAAGGTGATATCAAGTAATATGATAGTGACATATTGTAAAGCTCCAATAATGCTTTGATAAATCTGATGATCAGTCATAACAGGAGGAGGTGCAGAGAAATTAGTAATAGCAATTGGTGAGGGACCGGACATGCTCCATCCATTTTAGCTCTTTGATGAAGTTTAGTAATATATTTACTTTGATAGAGGAGACAACCTTCTTCATGTGGAATAAGTTCAATACCAAAGTAAAAATGAGGATTACCCATATCTTGAATAGGAAATTCTTGATTGAGATGACTTAATAGAGTTGCAATGCTCGTTTGATCATTACTGGTTATTAAAATATAATTCATGTAAATGAGAAAAAATATCATAGATCTGTCATTTTATTGATAGAATAGAGAAGAGTCAGTCTTTGATCCAGAAAATTCTTAAGTTTGCAACCAGTCTAATAATTTATGAAACCATGCACGAGGAGCTTGCTGAATACCTAAATAGATTTCTTTAGTTGACAAACATGAGTTAGAAATTGTAGATGGATAAATCCAGGTGGTTGCTTCATAAATATTGTTTCTTTAAGATTGTCATGAAGGAATGCATTAAAAATGTCTAATTGTCGTACATGCCAATTAGAACTAACAGCTACCGATAACAATAGTCGAATAGATGTAATTTTAATGACTAGGCTAAAGGTGTCGTTAAAATCAATACTTTGCTCTTGATTAAATCCTTTGGCTATAAGTCAAAAAGGGAATAGAGATTTATCAAAAGTAACATATCATGAAATATATATCCATCTTGTTGGTATGTATAAGCATCGATACCCATGGTGCAAATTGCTATAATTGAGGAAAACACATTTAGCAAACGAGAGCCAAGTGTATGTTTAGAGTAGGGGAGTAACCATGAATAACATGCGCAACCAAAGATTCGAAGAAAGGTGTAGTCAGGAGTTTGATTATAAATTTTTTTCAAAGGGCACTTATAATTGAGCAATGGGGTAGGAAGTCGATTTATGAGATATACTGTAGTACAAATAGATTTATCCCAAAATTTACGCGGAACCGATGCCTGATGAAGAAGAGCTAAGGCAGTTTTAACTATATGACTATATTTTCTCTCAACAAAACCATTTTGCTCAGGAGTGTGAGGGCAAGAGACCCGATGAGCAATTCCACAAGAGATAAGATGATATTGTTAAGATGCATACTAAAAGTCTTGCTTTTATATAGACATCTACATTTTAAAATGAGAATCACATGATCACTGTTTGCATATTTATATTAGTAATTTATGTGCATATTGTTTAATACTTTACATTGTAGATAACATGGTGTGTGGTGTCACACAAAAAATCATGTTATTAGTCCCTTGTAAAGTATAAGTAGAGGCTCACAACCTAGATGATTTTGGACAAATCATTGACATGGTTGTAGTGTGATTTGGTATTAGTTTATCTTAACCATAGAGTTACACTAGTACACTTTGTGTGTATTGAGCAGGACCGATATAGAGGTGATTCAATTTATATTGATTATATAATTGAATCAGATCTCAGATATTATGGAGTACATGCTCTTAATCCTGATACAATAATGGGCACATATATTTAATATTTATTTCTTTGATTTACCAATGGGCGAGATTTATTTGTTAAATCGATAGGAAGAAAGGTTAAATCATGTCCTGGTGATTATATGGTGTGTCGTTGATTATAGAAGGAAATCATGTCTTGGCGAGTCAGGTTGATGATGTCCCCTTGGGGAGCTCATAAAGCTCATCATGTTAAATCCTGTAAGTGGACTTGGTCCGACATTATGATAAGGTTGAGTTGTACTACTCATGAAGTTAGATGTTAATTAATTTAATTATCAGTAGTTTAATTAATTAACAGACATTCGATATCTTAAACATGAGGAGAGTTTTGTACTCATAATATGTGGAGCCCATATTTAAATATGGGGGTTGGTGAGGTAGATCAATGGTGATCCTCTAGTTGAATGGATCATCATTAATGGATCGGGCCTTGATCCATTGGGTGGCCAAGACCCAACTCCTCCTCATGGTCCATATTTTAGCCTATATATACCTCATGGAGTCATGAGACCAAGACATCAAAGACACAACAACCCTAAGTCTCTCATCTCTTCCTCTCTCTCCTAGGGCACGCCGGTGGTAGGGAAAGCAAAGGAAGTTTGCTTCCTTTCTTCCCCGGTTCTTCTCTTCTTCCATCCACTTGGTGGCCAGCAATCACAAGGATAAGGAGGAGTCCATCTCTTCCTTTTGTGGCGCACGGCAAGAAGAGGAGAAGAAGGAAAACTCGGCGCAAGGAGAGAGCTCTCTTCCTCGGTGATGCTTGGCGCCGCAGGCTTGCAAGAGAGGAGGAGGAGGTCTTGTTTCTTCCTTGTGGTGCTTGGAGCTGCAAGATAGGAAGAAAGGAGGAGGTCGGTTAGGGTTCAAGTGAAGGGGAAGAACTCTTTCTCTTCACCATCATCTTCTTCTTCCTCCTTTTGGTGGCCGACGGCAACACCCTAGGGACTAGGGTTTTCGACGCAAGTGGAAGAGGAGAAGAAGGACGCTTTGGTGACTTCGGTTCTTGGAAGATCGTCGCCCACACGATGTCCTAGAAGAGGTTGGGTCATACAATAGAAGATCGTGAGATAAACAAGAAGGTATAATTCTTGTTTGGTTCCTTTTGATCTTGTTTGTTTGATTATTGCTATTATTTCATGTTGATAATTAATTGTATGTTAATTATTATTTAATTAATTATGTTAATTAATTATCTTGGACCCCGATGATAAACACAGAAACTGACGATCCACTCATCGTCTATTCCGCGGCTAATCGGTTGGACGAGTTTGATTGCTAGAACAACTTGTTTGTTCAAGTGGTCGCTCGAATCGGTTAGCACGATGATGAGTCTATTGTGTGGGAAATAGTTCTCCATTCAGATTGAAAAATTTTAATCCAGGGACATGGAGAGGTTTCCCATGTGTGACCAGGAATCCCAGCAATTGGTATCAGAGCCAATGGTTTCCGATTTTGTGTGTTTTGGATTCGGTTACTTTTTTGTATTTTATCATATATTTTATTATACCGCATAATAGTAGGATGTGTGTAAGCTATCTCTTTAGTTGCAGGCACGAGATCCAACTATTATGGCTTAATATGATGTGTATGTGATTGTGTGTGCATGTGTGTAATTTTATTTGAATCCTCGGGGTTGTCGAGGCTAGATTTAGTATTTAATTTTTGTAATTAAATACACCAATTGTTTAACCACGCATTTTAATTTACTTTCAATCTAGACTTATTGTACATTCCTTAGTGTAGTATAGGATAGATGGATGTAAATTAAAATAGCTTTTTATCTCGGTTCGGAGAACCTCTTCATGTAGCTTGCGCATGGTGCTTGGAGGTGGAGACGAGGTGGCGACACGACGGGAGGCATATTGAAGAACAAAAGCCATAATAGTTAGAAAATTAGATTTTCTTATTTCTTGCTTTTTGTTTATATGCATGTTGTGTGTGCTTGAAAATTCCTCAATTATAAATAACTAAGTGGAAGAGGGACTCTAAGAGTCCTATGACCTCCATTACTAATTTGACATGTGATGTGAACCAGCATACGCGTTGGCTCTGAGTGCCTTCCTCCATATCGGATGAGTTTGTTTCGTGAATCACTAGGTCAGATATGATTATAGGAAGTTATTTAGGAGTGTATAATTTTCTCCATTGGACGACACATAATCCTAGCTAATTACCTTAGTATCGTGTAATGGTAAACACTTAGATGCAAATAATAGTATCCTCCCCATCGGAGTCACTGCTATTATTTGTAGGGCCAAAGAGGAACCAACTATTAATTTTATTTGTCAAAATGTTAGGTTGACAAGATAATAAAATTAATGGGTAAAACCTCCTCATAAAATGTAGAATTCATATACGTCCACATTATCGTGGCATACGATATTCTCGGTGTTTTGAGGTGTTGGCTGATTTTAAAATTTATTGTTTGAGGAATCAGTATTTTTTGAAATCTAAAGTATGTGATCATTGTGATTCTAAGGTTTTTTAAAAATGACTTTCAACCCACTTGCTGTAATATTAAAAGAAAATAGACTTACGGGCCCTAACTACATTGATTGGAAATGGAACCTGGACATTGTCCTAATTGATGAGGAGTACAAATTTGTCCTTTTCGAGTTCTGTCTTGAAAAACCTAGCGAGAATTCTGGTGAAGAGGAGAAGGAACGTTATAAGAAGTGGATAAAAGCAGATGAGATGGCGTGGTGTTACATTTTGGCTTCTATGTCAAATGTATTACAACATCAACATCAGACTTTTTCCACTGCTTATGATATGATGTTCAATCTCAAGGAACTCTTCGGACATCAAAATCAGGCCACATGGCAGAGGCAATGAGGAACTTGATGACGACAACCATGATTGAGGAGGCACTCGTGAGGGATCATGTCCTTAAAATGATAGCACATCTCAATGAGATGGAAGTCCTTGGAGCAGAGATCGATGGGGAAACCCAGGTCGATATCATTCTCTAGTCTCTACCTAGGAGTTTTGAGCAATTTCGCCTGAACTACAATATGAACAAATGTACATATTTGTTGGCGGAACTTCTGACAGAACTCCAGGCGGTAGAGGAGCTTTTTCGTCAGAGTGCTCATGCTTTGGTTACTCAGAAGGTTTCTACTTCTACGCCAAAAGGCAAGAAGAAGAAGAAACAAGGTGTGGCAAAGAAGGCAGGATCTCAGGGACCTCAGGCTGGCGTGAAGAAGCCGAAAGGCAAGTGCTTCACGTGCAAGCAGACTGGACACTGGAAGACAGTCTGTCTCCGTCGTCAAGATAAAGGTATACCTTTTTGTTTAGTTGTTGAAACATGCTTAGCGGTGTTATCTAGCGGTACCTGGTGTGTAGATACGGGAGCCACTGATCATGTCTGCAATTCTTTGCAGGGGTTCTAAGAAACCCGACGACTAGCTGATGGAGAGATCACCGTCTACATGGGCAATGCTAAGGAGGTGGCGACGATTGCAGTGGGAGATATTTATTTATCGTTTGATAGAAATAAAATTTTGATTTTAAGAAATTGTCTTTATGTACCTACTTTTAGAAAGAACCTTGTTTCAGTTTCTAAACTAATAAAAATGGGTATTCTATTTCTTTTAATGACAGAGTTGTTATAAAAAGGAAGAGAGAGATTATCTATTCTGGTGCGATGGTTGGCAATTTATATACTCTTAAACCAAAATCTCTCACAATGCAAATAGAAGTAAATAACTCATCATCTAACCAAAATAAGAGGAAAGAACCTTCGAAGATAAACCAAACATATCTTTGACATCTAAAGCTAGGTCATATTAACCTAAGTAGGATTCAAAGGTTGATAGCCGATGGGCCCTTGGGATCATTAGTGGTGGAAGATTTCCCAGCCTGTGAATCTTGCTTGGAAGGTAAGATGACCAAGAGGTATTTCAAGGCCAAGGGGTATAGAGCCAAAGATGTATTAGAGTTGGTTCATTTTGATTTGTGTGGTCCTATGTCTATCCAGGCTAGAGGTGGCTTTGAATATTTCATCTCTTTTATATATGAGTATTCAAGGTATGGATACATTTACTTGATGCGCCGCAAGTCTGAATGCTTTGATAAGTTCAAAGAATTCAAGGCTGATGTGGAGAAACGTCAGGGTAAAAGTATCAAGACACTATGATATGATCGTGATGGTGAGTACCTCTTGGGAGAGTTTAGGAGTTACTTATCAGAAGCTAGGATTCAATCCCAATTGTCTGCACCCGGTACGCCCCAATAGAACGGTGTAGCAGAGCGAAGGAATAGGACTCTTATGGAGATGGTTAAATCGATGATGAGTTACTCCGAGTTGTCAGATTCGTTCTGGGGATATGCTCTGGAAACGACAGTGTACATTATAAACTTGGTACCATCTAAGTTAGTACCCTCTACTCCCACAGAATTGTGGACTGGGCGAAAGCCTAGTCTAAAACATATTCAGATTTGCCAACACATGTGCTGAAGGGAGATGCTGATAAATTGGAGTCTCGTACAGAAGTACGCTTGTTCGTAGGCTATCCTAGAGGGACGGAAGATGGTTTATTCTATAGTCCTAAAAATCAGAGGGTAATCGTTAGCACGAATGCCCAATTTTTATAGGAAGACTATATGATGAATCATAATCCCATGAGTAGGATTGTTCTTGAGGAATTAAGAGGGGAAGTCCCAACTTCAGTACCAACGGTATAGGAGGACATACCACAAGTGACTGCACTGCATGTCACAGAGGATACACATATGGTATGTCATCGTAGTGGGAGGATTGTTAGACAACCTGAAAGATTCATGTTCTTGGGAGAGTCTTCGGACTTGGTCCCTGACGAACATGAACCTGATCCCTGGACCTTTGACGAGTCTCTCCAAGATAAAGATGTGGTATCTTGGCAAAGGGAGATGAATTCTGAGATAGAATCTATGGATTCTAATCATGTTTGGGAGCTAGTAGAACCACCCAATGGTGTAAAAGTCATTGGATGCAAGTGGATCTACAAGAAAAAGAGAGAATCAGACGGGAAGGTAGAGACCTTCAAAGTTAGGCTTGTTACGAAATGGTATACATAGAAAGAGGGTATTGATTATAAGGAGATCTTTTCTCCAGTAGCCATGCTTAAGTCTATTCGAATTCTCTTATCTATTGCTACTCATATGGATTATGAGGTATGACAGATGAATGTCAAGACAACTTTCCTTAACGGAAGTCTTGAGGAAAACATCTATATGAGGCAACCAGAAGGATTCATTACGAAAGGCAAAGAGCATCTTGTGTGTAAGCTTAATCGATCCATTTATGGATTGAAGCAAGCTTCACAATCTTAGAACATCCGCTTTGATGAGGTAATCCAGTCATATGGATTTATTCAAAATCCAAATGAGTCTTGTGTATACAAGAGATGTGATGGAAACGTAGTGGTATTTCTTGTACTATATGTAGATAATATTTTGCTCATTGGCAACAATGTCAGAGTATTATCAGACGTAAGGCTATGGTTGTCTAAACAGTTTGATATGAAGGACTTGGAAGAAGCATGACACATCCTTGGGATCAAAGATATAAGGGATCGCAAGAAAAGGATGTTGTGCTTATCTCAAGCTTTATACATAGACACTGTCCTAGCTTAGTTTAGCATGGAAAACTCCAAGAAAGGTTTTCTACCTTTCAGGCATGGAGTTCCTCTATCTAAGGAGATGTGTCCTAAAACATCAAAGGAGATAGAGGAGATGAAGGTGGTTCATTATGCTTCGGTTGTAGGAAGCCTCATGTATGCTATTCTATGTACGAGACCGGATATCTGCTTTGTCATGGGCATGGTTAACAAATATCAGAGTAATCCAGGTCAGGGACATTGGATTGCGGTAAAGAATATATTGAAGTATCTGAAAATGACTAGGGATTATATGCTAGTTTATCAGGTAGATCAATTACTCCCTGTAGGTTACACGGATTATGACTTCCAATCAGATTGGGATAAAAATAAGTCTACCTCGGGGTATGTGTTTACTTTAGGAGGTGGAGCCATACTATGGAGGAGTGTCAAGCAAAAATGCGTGGCGGACTCCACCATGGAAGCTGAGTATGTGGCAGCCTCTGAGGCAGCCAAGGAAGTTGTATGACTCAGGAACTTCTTGATGAACTTGGATGTGATTCCTGGTTTGCCCAAAGCTATCTCAATTTATTGTGATAACAGTGGTGCAGTTGCAAACTCGAAGGAACCACGAGCCCATAAGGCGAGTAAACACATTGAGCACAAGTACCATCTGATACGAGAGATCATAAAGCGAGGAGAAGTTGTTGTCACCAAGATTGCATCAAAGGACAACCTGGCGGATCCTTTCACTAATGCCCTTCCAACGAGAGCTTTTGATAGGCATGTGGAGGATATGGGAGTCAGATGTATGACATTGTGAGGACAACATAGTCTTTTAGTATAAGTGGGAGATTGTTAGGATGTATACTAAAAGCCTTGTTTTAATATAGACATCTACATTTTGAAATGAGAATCACATGATTACTGTTTGGATATTTATATTAGTTATTTATGTGCATATTATCTAATACTTTACATTGTAGATAACATAGTATATGGTGTCACACAGAAGATCATGTCATCAGTCCCTTGTAAAGTATAAGTAGAGACTCACAACCTAGATGGTTTTGGGCAAACCATTGGCATGGTTGTAGTGTAATTTGGTATTGGTTTATCTTGACCATAGAATTATACTAGTACACTTTGTGTGTATTGAGCATGACCGATATAGAGGTGATTCAATTTATACTGACTATATAATTGAATCAGACCTCAGATATTATGGAGTACATGCTCCTAATCCCGATATAATAACGGGCATATGTACTTAATATTTATTTCTTTGATTTACCAATGAGCAAGATTTATTTGTTAAATCGATAGGCTCGGTAAGTTGGGAAATAATATTATTTACATTGTGTGTCATTGATTATAGAAGGAAACCATGTCCTGGTGAGTCAGGCTGATGATGTCCCATTGAGGAGCTCATAAAACTCATCATGTTAAATCCTGCAGGTGGACTTGGTCGACATGATGATAAAGTTGAGTGGTACTGCTCATGGAGTTAGATGTTAATTAATTAAATTATCAATAATTTAATTAATTAACAGGCATTCGATATCTTAAACATGGGAAGAATTTTGTACTCATAATATGTGGAGCCCATATTTAAATATGGGGGTTGGTGAGGTAGATCAATGATAATCCTCTAGTGGAATGGATCTTCATTAATGAATCGGGCCTTGATCCATTGGGTGGTCAAGACCCAACTCCTCCTTATGGTCCCTATTGTAGCCTATATATACCTCATAGAGTCATGAGACCAAGGCATCCAAGACACAACAACCCTAAGTCTCTCATCTCTTCCTCTCTCTCTTTTCTCTCTCCTAGGGCATGCCGGCGGTAGGGAAAGCAAAGGAAGTTTGCTTACTTTCTTCCCTGGTTCTTCTCTTCTTCCATCCTCTTGGTGGCCGGCGATCACAAGGATAAGGAGGAGTCCATCTCTTCCTTTTGTCACACACGACAAGAAGAGGAGAAGAAGGAAAACCTGGCGCAAGGAGAGAGCTCTCTTCCTTGGTGATGCTTGGCGCCGCAGGCTTGGAAGAGAAGAGGAAGAGGTCTTGTTTCTTCCTTGTGGTGCTTGGAGCTGCAAGATAGGAAGAAGGAGGAAGTCGGTTAGGGTTCAAGTGAAGGGGAAGAACTCTTTCTCTTCTCCATCATCTTCTTCTTCCTCCTTTTGGTGGCCGACGGCAACACCCTAGGGACTAGTGTTTTCGGCGCAAGTGGAAGAGGAGAAGAAGGACGCTTTGGTGCCTTCGATTCTTGGAAGATCGTCGCCCACACGATGTCCTAGAAGAGGTTAGGTCATACAATAGAAGATCGCGAGGTAAACAAGAAGGTATAATTCTTGTTTGGTTCATTTTGATCTTGTTTGTTTGATTATTGCTATTATTTCATGTTGATAATTAATTGTATATTAATTATTATTTAATTAATTATGTTAATTAATTATCTTGGACCCCGATGATAAACACAGAAACCGACGATCCACTCATCGTCTATTCCGTGGCTAATCGGTTGGACGAGTTTTATTGCTAGAACAACTTTTTTGTTCAAGTGGTCACTCGAATCAGTTAGCACGATGATGAGTCGGTCGTGTGGGAAATACTTATCCATTCAGATTGAAAAATTTTAATCCGAGGACATTGAGAAGTTTCTCATGCGTGACTAGGAATCCCAACAGATGAAGAACTTGATGTTCCCCTCCCTAATCAGAATGAAGAGAGACTATTTTATGATAAAAATGTCTTTCAACTTGGTTTGAAATTAACAGAATATGTCTAATAAATTATATTTTTTTCATAGTATAAAGCCAAGTATATTTACTAAAATGATCAATGAAGGTAATATAATATAGGAAGCCTTGGTTAGACAAGATAGGTTTAGGGTCCCAAATATCAGAATGAATTATTTCAAGTGGAAAATTGGAAACACGATCGAATGAAAAGAAAGGTAACTTATAACTTTTAGATTCCATGCATCCCTGACATGAATGAGATGGAGAGAAAGTAGGTAAATCATACCTATTTATGATCCACTGAAAAATACGAAGGGAAAGATGACCAAGTCGAGCATGCCAAACTAGTTTATTTGTGCATTCACCAATAAAAACTTTAATTGAAGAATTTTGAAGATAGTAAAGGTCATTTTTTATTCCTTTGTGAAACACAGTAGTATTTGTTCTTTATCTTTTATAAGATAATGATCATAATGAAATTCAAAAAGATACTATTATTAAGGCAAAACTGACGTGCGGAGAGTAAATATTTAGTAATAGATAGAATATGAAAGATGTTACGCATGTGAAAAATACAATTGAACAAATGAATGTATGAGTTTCCAAGATTAGTAATTTGCAAATCTGAGCTACCATCTACTTGTACCATATCTGAAATAGTATATGGTAGTACTTCTATAATGATATTATAGTTTGATATGACATGATGAGTTGCTTCAATGTCAATATACCATTCACTTGAAAGTTTATCCTGAGTAGGCATAGACGAGAGAACTTTAGGATAGACTTGTGAAGTAATTGGTTGTCTTAAAATTGTAGGACCATCAATAATGGTTCTTTCGAGTATTTTAGGACAATGAATACCAGTATGTCCAATTTGGAGACAAATTTAACATCTTCTTAAAGCTGCAAAACCACCAATAAAGATTTTGTCGAGTCTTTTAGGATATTGAATACTAGTATATCCAATATGGAGACAATTTGACATCTTCTTTATGCTAAAGGACCACCAATGAATGTTTTTTCGAGTCTTTTAGGGCATTGAATACCAATATATTTAATTTGGATACAAATTAGATATCTCCGAATATCTGATATCAAAAATAAAAACAATAAAAACAACACAAGTTGTTGTGGTCCTGTATCTTGGCTTCTTGTTGAGAATAATTACAAGAGTAGAAGAGAAAAGACAAAACACGAGCCGAATGGTGATTGAGTCTAGGGCCAAAGGCACGGAGGCTATTCCTCTTCTCCCTTACTATCCCGTCATGAGTTGACGAGTGATAGAAACGAGGAAGGAGGGTGACGAGCAATAAATCGAGGAGGAAGAGACAAGACACTTTAAAAAAATTCTCGTAAAAAAATAAAAAAATAACAGTGACAGCAAGCATCACATGGAGATGAAGAAATGTGTCGCATAAGAAAAAACGGCTCGTAAGATAAGAAGAGGTATAACTCTGATACTATGTAAAGAGAATAGAAACAGAGAAAAGAAAAAAGGTAATAAAATAACTTTATTAATTGAATAACTCGTCCATGAGATATATAATTTATAGAGGTCTGCTTAGTTAAATAAAAATTTAATAAAGAAATAGTTAATTAAGAGATTTATAAAGAAACTGTCAATTAACATATTAATAAAGAAAATATCTAATCTAATAATTAATATATATAAATTTAATTAACATATTTATAAAAAATTATCAATTACTATATTAATAAGGAAAAAGTCTAATCTAATAATTAATATATATAAATTTATTTTACTCGATTAAAATTTTTATTAAATAATTATTCTCTTTTAATTTTAAAATTTTATAAAGAATAATAAAAAAACTCTTGAAATAAATTGGGGCGGGCCTCTCAAAGAAGTGGCACGCCTCTTCCACGCACCTTCAAAGTCAACGTACATCTTTCGAATGTACGTTTGGACCGACTTTATATTTAAAACTACCTTGCCCATCTCTTCCATACGTTGGGGACCTCTCTGGTGTAGCTTAGGCGGAGGGTGGCCGCTCAGCGTCGATCCTTGTCGCCGGGAACTTCCTCCGACCTTCCGCTTTCTCCATCAGCTAAGCTGCCGTATTTGTTCTTTAGTGCCCTATATATATATATATAATATATATATATATATATATATTATATATATATATATATATATATATATATATATATATATATATATTGTACGCTCTCAGTCATGCGCGTCCATGATGCACTACGTCCCTTTTTTTTATAAATTAAATAATTCCTCGGAAAAATAATTTTTATTAATTTTTTTTTGTTTTTTTTTCCTCCCTCCACCGCTCGAGCAGCTGCTCGTCTTCTTCGTTGGCGCGGCAGACGGCAGACGGTGGACGGAGGCAGCGACGGACGGAGGCGACGACGGCGGACGGAGGCGGCGATGGGCGGAGGGGGCGACGGCGGGCGAAGGCGGCGATGGCGGACGGAGGCGTCGACGGCAGCCGTAGGCGGCGAGGCAGTCGGAGGCGAGGCAGGCCCGCCATCGCCGCCTTCGTCCGCCGTCGCCCCCTCCGCCCGTCGCCGCCTCCGTCCGCTCTCTGCCGTCTGCCGTCTGCCGTCTGCCGTCTGCCGTCTGTCGTCTGCCGTCTGCCGCGCCAACGAAGAAGACGAGCAGCTGCTCGAGCGGTGGGAGGAGGAAAAAAAACAAAAAAATTAATAAAAATTATTTTTCCGAGAAATTGTTTAATTTATAAAAAAAAGGGATGTAACGCATGGATGCACATGACTGGGAGCGCACAATATCAATACTCTATATATATATATAGTTTTCTTTAAATTTGGACGTGGAAGCGATAAAGTTAATTGTTTATATATTGGAGAAAAACTGATTAGTTTTATCTTAATTTTTTTATTTTATCTTCTTTGAATTGTTTGCTCCATTAGAGGTTGTTAAAATTAGGGTGGTAAATTAGTCAAATTGAATCAAAGTTTGTGTTATTCAAATTTATTTGATAAGGTACGGAATGAAGTCAAGCAGAGCCTAATTAAAATGAACTAAGCCTTTGAACTGATTATTTAAACTTTATTTGGTTTGCTTGGCTTGAGAATGGTTCATGTGAATATATGTAAGGATCTATGCGAGCTAAAATATAAAAAATGAATAATGAAGTTTTTCTAATTTCAGGCGACCGATTCGATTCCATGGAAATTTTTCACCGACCATCAGGGTAAATCGGAAAGTGTTCGAGGCAGACAGTCCAAAAGCCCAGCGTCCTAGGGTTTACGCCCCATTTGGAAAAAAAATTCCTGTAAAATACGTCGTAGATAGGAATCGAACCGCAGATATCTGGGATGACAAGTAGTCGCTCTTCCACGGATATCTGGGATTCTGTATGGCAAAACGATTTAGCACATTATCAATATATGTACTCTGATTTAAGCTAAGCAATCTCTTAGATCTATCTCTATAGATCTTGATGCCTAGGATATAGATTGCTTCACCTAAGTCTTTCATTGAGAAACAATTCATTAGCCACGGCTTCACAAACTGTAGTGAAGGGGTATCATCTCCAATGAGGAGTATGTCATCCACACACACGATTAGGAAGATAACTGTGCTCCCACTAACCCTCTTGTAGACACAGGATTTATCTTCATTCTTCATGAAACCAAACGCTTTGATTGCATCATCGAATCGAAGATTCCAGCTTCGAGAAGCCTTTAGCCTATAAATGAACCTTTGCAACTTACATATCTTTTCAGCATGCTCTGGATCTACAAAACCCTCAGGTTGTGTCATGTACACCTCGAGTAGATTCTCATTCAGAAATGAGGTTTTGACATTCATCTGTCAAATCTCGTAATCATAGTAAGCAGTAATAGCAAGCATGATCCCAATAGACTTAAGCATCATAACTGGTGAAAAGGTTTTATCATAGTCGACATCATGAATCTGCTTAAAACCTTTAGCTATCAATCGCCCTTTATAGGTATGCATAAGACCATCTATATCAGTCTTTCTCTTAAAGACACACTTATACCCAATGAGTTTAATCCCCTCAGGTGGATCAACCAAAGTTCATACTCGATTAGTGTATATGGATTCAATTTCAAACCTCATGGCATCTAACCATTTCTCAGAATTTGAGCTTATCACAGCTTCTTGATAAGATATTGGCTCGTTCAACTCAACAAGCATAATGCCATCATATTCAGACAAGAGAAATGAGTATCTCTCAAGATGATGACGTATCCTATCAGATCTGTGAAGAGGTTAGTCTACTTGAACAGATTGTTGCTCCACGACTTCTTTTGTAATAATCTCATGATCCACAACACTTTGTGGTCCCTATTCAATATCCATGAAAGCCTCAGTACTATCGGCATCTTGAACTTCTTCAAGATGAATTTTACTTCCACTATTTCTTCTAGAAATAAACTCTCTTTCTAGAAAAACGTCATTTATAGCGGCAAACACTTTGCCTAGTGTGAGATTATAGAAGTAATATCCCTTCGTTTCCTTGAGATATCCTACAAAATAACACTTATTAGATTTAGGTCCTAGTTTATCTGAGACTTGACATAGAACGTAAGCCTCACAACCTCAAATATTCATAAAAGACATCGTGGGATTCTTCCCAGTCCATATCATATATGGTGTCTTTATGATGACTTTTGATGGAGCTCGGTTAAGTATGAAAAGAGTCGTCTCTAGAGTGAATCCCCAGAAGAAAGTTGGAAGATTTGTCTGACTCATCATTGATCGTACCATATCTAATAGACTACAATTTCTCCGCTCGGATACTTCATTCCACTGTGTTGGTGCAGATAGCACCCAAGTCAAACCTGGGTTTTGATAATGGTAAAGGATTCAAAAGTTAAGATGTTATGTTTATCTAACATGCTACCTAAGTGTGCAGATTGAAGTCCTAGCGAAGGATTGCTAGGCACCTAGCGAAGGACTGCTAGGCATCGGAATCCTAAGACCCAGCGAAGGGCTGCTGGGCACCTAGCGAAGGGATGCTAGGAGTCGAAGACCTAGCGAAGGATTGCTAGGCACTAGGCGAAGGACTACTTGGAACCGAAGCCCTAGCGAAGGACTGCTAGGCACCAGGCGAAGGACGGCTTGGTCATGAAGACCTGGCGAAGGACTGCTAGGAACCAGGCGAAGGACTGCTTGGTACTGAAGACCTGGCAAAGGACAGCTAAGCACCTGGCGAAGGACTGCTGGGCAAAAGTCCAACCGGAGGAGCCGGTTGGCAACAGGTAAATTCTCCTGAGAGGAGTAGGTGAGGACGCGTTCCCCGTCGAGGGAACAGTAGACGTCGGTTCGACCTAGGGCTCCATTTTGGAGACCCAAAGTCAGAACCAAGACAGCTAAGGCTATATAAACCTAATATTTTATTGCTTTGTGTTGTTTTGGACTAACCTTGGATGCAGGACCGAAGGAATGTGTCTCTGCAGCTCAGAACGCCCCAAAGGAGAGGGGCAAGCAGCTGGGCAGGGCGCCCCCAGTGTCCCGGGCGCCCCCAAGGTCAAGGCAAAACAAGTTAAGCAAGAAAATGCTTCGAAAGCTTATGCTCCCGGGCGCCCCCATGCTCCTAGGCGCCCCGGTGCTCCCGGGCGCCCCGGATGCCTTGGGCGCCCTGGGTCCAAGCCAACGAAGCAGATAGAGGTTAAGCCAACGATAAGCCAGCAGATTGAGTCAACCGGGGCGCCCCCAGCGTCCGGGCGCCCCCACAGTCAACTCTCAGCCCTATTCAAGTGGGATAAGGGCTGACTGAGACTTGTCCGGATCGACTGACAAGTGGGGGGGGGGGGGGGGCGCCCCCAACGTTCAGGGCGCCCCAGGAGGCTATAAATAGCCCTCGACCCCAAGGCTTCAGAAAACACATCCTTCCAATGCAACTACGCTCTTCGACTCAAGCGGTCTGCTTTGGAAACCTTCCATCTCGAATGTGAAGCGCCGACGACGACCCTCTGCTTAGAAGTACAATCTGCAATGGGCGTCGGTAACGAAAGAGCTTAAGTTTTAATTTACTGTTCTACAACTGTAATCTTTCTGTAAACTTTTTGCACACATATAGAATTGCCCCCAGTAAACGGTCAACGACCATGGGCCTTGGAGTAGGAGTCGACCGCGACTCCGAACCAAGTAAATCGTGGTGTTTGCGTTTGGTTCTCGTGTTAATTTTCCGCTATGCATACTCTCTCTAAATCCGAAACGGTTTACGATATTCACCCCCTCCCCCCTCTATCGTATTCTCTTGATCCAACAAGTAGTATCAGAGCAGGGAAGCTCAAATTTAGTGCAACCACCAATTTGAGAGTTTTTTTTTCTGATTTCTTTTTTAATTTTTTTGAATTTTCATCGTTAATCTAGGTTAGTGCAACACCCCTCGATAAATATTTTTTTTCTTCCCGCACTACTAATCCAAGACTAAGTCTTGGGATATTTATTTCCTTTTTACTCTTATTTTCAGATAAATGACCATGCAAGAAGGATTCAGCACAGCCAGACCACCACTTTTTAGTGGGGAGGACTTCTCCTACTAGAAAAGTCGGATGGAGGTCTACCTGAAAACTCAAGTGGACATGTGGATAATCATCCAGTCTGGACTGGAGATTCCAAAGAATGCTGAAGGAGTGCCACAGTCTTACGCTGAGTGGGATACTGCTCTGAAAAGACAAATTGAAGCTGATGCCAAAGCAACCCAGACACTTCAATGCGGCCTGACCAAGGAAGAGTTGAATCGGGTAGGACCATTCAACAGTGCAAAGGAGCTGTGGGGTAAGCTGATCGAGCTGCATGAAGAAACTTCAGATACTCGAATCAGCAAGAGAGATCTCCTCCTGAACAAGCTGTACACGATCAAGATGAACGACAACGAAACAGCAGCCCAGCTCCATGCCAGAATTCAGGAGTTAATGAACGGACTACACACAATCGGTCACAAGGTAGAAAACCGTGACCTGATAAGGTACTCTCTCAACGCTTTCCCGAGAAACACCTTGTGGGCATCTATGGTAGATGCATACAAGGTTTCAAGGGACCTTTCAAAAATTAAGTTAGATGAACTATTTTCTGAATTAGAATTGCATGAGCAGACTAACTGCAATCTGGCCGAGAAAGGCATTGCTTTTGTTGTAGGTAAAGCTGGAAAGGCAACTAAGAAGAAGCCTCAACCTGCACCCGAGTCTGATTCAGATTCAGACTCAGAAGATAGCGAGGGAAATCGACCGAAGCTGGTTCGGCTAGCCCGAGACTACTACAAAGAACTAAAGAACCAGACCAACAGAAGGAAAGCCAGCCGAAGAAAGGAAGAACCAGCTGAACCCTCAAATGACAAGAGCAAACTAAACGTGTCCTGTTACGAGTGCAAGAAGAAGGGTCACTACAAGACTGAATTCCCCAATCTGAAGGAAACAAAGAAGACGAGAAAGAAGAAGGCACTTCAGGCAACGTGGGACGAGTCCTCCTCCTCCGAAGAAGAAGAGGTCCCACAGTCGAACCTGCTCGCACTAACCGCCTCAGAAGAAATCAAAACGGAGTCAGAATCGGAGCCGGACGACGGCAAACTTATATTTTCAGAGGATGGAGAAATAACTGTAAGTGGTTTTTCTAAAAAACAGTTAAATGAATTAATTGCATATCTTTCTCGAGATTTGGCGAAAGCTAGACTCTGAGTCGAATCTCTCCGACAGGAAGTAAAACTCCTGAAAGAGGGAGCTGACTCTAGATCCTTAGCTGAGAAGGTTCAAGAAGAAACCTCTACTCAAATTGAAAAACTTGAGAAAGAGAACTCCTTCTTGAAAACTTAAGTCAAGGACCTTAGATCAGCCTTAGAATGGTTCACTTCTGGTTCCAAGGGTCTTGAAATGATTCTTGGAAAATAGAAGTTGGTTCTAAATCGATCCGGACTAGGCTATAGAACCAAATCTAGACAAAGATCCTACTATGCTGTACTGAACCAGTCCAGACCTAAAATTCAGGCATGGGTACCCAAACTGTGCCTGAACAAACAAACTGGATCAAATCAGTATTGGATCCCCAAGGACAAGATTCACATCTTGCCTAACCATTATCGTGGCTTTAGTCCAGGGGGAGCCAAATTAAAAATAATATTTATAGCTAGATAAATTTCAAATCTTGTTTTCAAAATGCATGATTGCTTGTTTATTTAATTTCTGCAATTTACCATGCTTAGACTTAGGAATGGTTAGTTTAAGGACTGAACCAACTTAACTGAAATTTGAACAACATAGTATTGGGTGGCGGTGAGATGATAGTACATTAGGGAAGCCAATTCTAATAAGGTCAAGTATACTCTACTTGGTCTCTTTAGACGGGTGAAACTAGCCGAAGCTACCGATCCAAGATCCAAACTAGTTAGACCAGAATTTTTCAAAAAATAGTTTTGAAAATGAAATTTCATTAAAAGGCTTTGTCAAGGAAAGGGTTGATGATCCAATAAGGCTACGACTAGAGAAGGCCTAGTGCCTCACCAAGACCTGGAAGCCGATTTCTGAAATTCAAATTCAAATTATTCTTTGTCAAATTCGAATCTAACATAAATTTTCAGTTAATTGTAGATTCAATCATTTTTTTAAACTCAAAATCAAATGTTTTCAAAATTAATTTAAGTCTTTCAAAATAAATCATAATTTTTTTTCAAAATAATTCTATCTATTAAAAACCTGTCTCACAAAACCTATAAGGCTAACGTGATTGATAACCCTAGATTGGGTGAGATGGTAAAATTTAACTTAATCGAAATCCATTTAATACCTGCATTGTTGTTTAAATACAAACATTTAGTTTAGAATGACATTGACCTTATACTAGTCAAACCATGGTCAAAGTAGTCAAACCATGGTCAAAGTAGTCAAATCATAGTCAAAGCAGTCAAACCATAGTTAAAGCAGTCAAATCATGGTCAAGGTAGTCATACCATGGTCAAAATAATTAAACCATGATCAAAATGGTCAACAAGACAACAAAGTTGTCAATTCACACCTAACCTGGGCGCTCGTGACTCCTCGGGCGCCCCGCACAACACTTTCACATCTCTCAAGGCAAAAACCCTGCCATTATCACTTAACCAGGGCGCCCCGGCCCTTGCGGGTGCCCCTAGTACCGGTCAATGGCAGCAATGCTGCCATCCAAGTCTGACCGGGGCGCCCGGGCCATCGCGGGCACCCCTGAGCAGCATTAGGACACTGCCAAAGGCAGAAGCCCCTGTCCCGGGCGCCCGGGAGCTCCCGGGCGCCCTAGCCAAAATGCCTATATAAGACACCCTAATCTCCTCATCATGCCACACCCAAATCATTTCTTCTCTCTAACTATTTTCCTTCCAAGGCGACCAAGTGACCCTCTTGCTCCCTCAAACTTCGACCATGCCTCCCCGGTATGATTTCTCTTATGGATTTAAAATTATTTTTCTTAATTCCTTTCTTATAAACGAATGCTTCTTATCTTAGAAAATGCCGAGCAAACCAAACAAACCCCGGTACGGAACCTAGTCCCGATCCTAGGTTCCCAACCTTAGAACTTTGCAATAGATCTGCTCAAACAACATATAAACCCATAAAGACAAGTTACCTAAATAAACAATTCTTCACTCAATCTTGTCCCTTGACCATGAATGTTATCAACTTTTATCAATTAGACAACCTTGTATTCTGCACTCATCCAATTAACACATCCTTATGTGCAGAATTCTATAACAACATAATTAGACAGGATGGTCTTATGTTCGCCACCATCGTTCAAGGGATACCCCTAACAATCACACCTTCGTTGCTCAACCGATTTCTTGGACTACGACTCTCACAGTCCACCTTTTGCTATTATCCTCCTAGGGATCCTCCCTTTGATGCTCCCTATTCTCACATTACCCTAGATACTCTACACTCCTACTTCTATAGGCATGCTAGAAACCCCTTGGCCAGACGATTTCAGTCTGTTGACCTTCAGGTCTAGGACTACGCTCTATATAGAGTTCTAGTCCGCTGCATTTTGCCTCTATCGACTAGAGACGTCGCTACCATGCGACCATTTCACACCTTCCTCCTATACGCAATGATTCATCATCTTGATATCGACATTGTACTCCACATGTTCCACGCGATTCTACATGCGTCCAGTGTGTTGGATCGAGAGAACCGATAGAGGGGGGTGAATATCGGAAAACGTTCGGATTTGAAAAGAGAATGCGCACAGCGGAAGATTTAAAAATAAGAACACGCAAACACAAATATTTTTACTTGGTTCGGAGCCTAGGTCGACTCCTACTCCAAGGCCCACGGTCGTTGACCATTTTCTGCGGGCAATTCTATATGTCGCAAAACAGTTTACAATATTGAATTTACAAGTATAGCAACGTAAACTTTAAAAGGAAAACTCTTCTTTTACCGACATCCGATGTAGGTTGTCTTTTTCGGAGCAGCGGGACGTCGTCGGCGCTTGAGTCTCGAGTCAGGAGGTTTCCGGAGCAGAGCGCGAGAGTAGAAGAGCGTAGAAGCGTTGAATCGAATTGTTGTTCTGAGCCTTGGGGTCGAGGGCCCTTTATATAGCCCTGGGGGTGCCCGGATCGTCGGGGGTGCCCCCCCCCACGTGTTGGTCGATCCGGCATTTGCTCGGTCAGCTTCTAATCCCTTCAAGTTCGGGATCAGCTTTGACCGGGGCTCCCGGAACGCTCGGGGCGCCCGCGTTGACCGGGTCAATCTCTCATCTGTTGGCTTCGAGGGAAGCTGCTTCGGTAGTTGGCGATGGGGGCGCCCGCAGCATGCGGGGCGCCCGCGCGATGGGGGCGCCTGGAGCATCCGGGGCGCCCCGACAATCATCTGTCGAAGCGGTTGTTGCTCCTGCTGGTTGGTCTTCACCTTGGGGGCGCCCGGAACATACGGGGCACCCTTCTCAGCTTCTGCCTCACTCCTTTGTGGCTCTCTGAGCTGCAGTCACTCAGTCCTTCGGTCCTACATCCAGGGTTAGTCCAAAAAGCAGTAACATATTAATTTTTATACAGCCTTAGCTGTCTTGGTTCTGACATTGGGCCTCCAAAATGGAGCCCTAGGTCGAACCGACGCCTACTGTTCCCTCGACGGGGAACACGTCCTGACCTACTCCTCTCGGGAGAATGTATCTGATGCCAACTGTTGGATCGAGGAGCCCGATAGAGGGGGGGAGGGTGAATATCGGAAAACTTTCGGATTTTATTAAAGAGTACGTACGCAGCGGATTTAAACAAAAATAAAAACCAACACAAAGGACACAGTGGTTTTTACTTGGTTCGGAGCCTGTGTCGACTCCTACTCTAAGGCCCACGATCGTTGATCGTTTACTTTGGGCAATTCTATATGAGTGCAAATTCAGTTTACACAAAGAGATTACATGTATAGCAACATAAACTATAAATAAGAAAATGAAACTCTTCTTTTACCGACGTCCGGTTGTAGGTTGACTTTCCGGAGCAGCGGGACGTCGTCGGCTCGAGTTGGGCAGTTTCCGGAGCAGGGCGTGAGCACAGAAGAGTATGGAAGCGTTGGTTTGAAGTTAATGCAGAAGGCTTGGGTGTTGGGTGCTATTTATAGCACCCAGGGGCGCCCTGGACGTCGGGGGCGCCCTGCCACGTGTCAAGCGATCCGCAGATCGATCAGTCAAACTTTATCCTGCTCGAACAGGGATAATGTTTGACCGTGAGGGCGCCTTGGTCGTAGAGGGCGACTTCGCTGACTTCTTCTGCGCAGAGATCTCGCTGTGGATGAAGCTGAGGCTTCGCAGTGATGAGCTGGAGGCGCCTTGGCTGCTGAAGGCGCCTTGGCTGCTGAAGGTGCCTTGGCTGACGAGGGCGCCTTCGCTGCTGAAGGCGCCTTGCCCATTAAGCTGCCTAAGCTGTCTTTTGCTTCGCTTGGTTTTGGTTCACCTTGAGGGCGCCCTGGACACTCAGGGCGCCTTACTCAGCTGCTGCCTCACTCCTTTGAGGCTCTCTGAGTTGCAGACACACGTTCCTTCGGTCCTGTATTCAGGGTTAGTCCAAAACACAATAACACAATTAATTTATGATTTTATACAGCCTTAGCTGTCTTGGTTCTGACTTTGGTCTCCAAAATGGAGCCCTAGGTCGAACCGACGCCTACTGTTCCCTCGACGGGGAACGCGTCCTCACCTACTCCTCTCGGGAGAGTTTACCTGATGCCAACCGCTCCTTTGGTTGGACTTTTGCCTGACGGTCCTTTGTCAGGTCTTGTGAACTGGCAGTCCTTCGCCAGTTTCCTAGCAGTCCTTCGCTAGGGCTTTTGGTGCTGGCAGTCCTTCGCCAGTGCCTAGCAGTCCTTCGCTAGGGCTTGATGCTGGCAGTCCTTCGCCAGTGCCTAGCAGTCCTTCGCTAGGGTTTTTCCTGCATACTTGATTAACTTGTTAGAAAACAAGAAAGACTTAACTTTTGACCTATGTTGCCATTATCAAAACACAGGTTTGACTTAGGTGCATTTCTGCACCAACAATCTCCCCCTTTTTGATTTATGGCAACCCTAGTTCAAAAAGTTAAGTTTAAGCAAAACATGATAAAGTTTTATTTTTGTTCCCTCCCCCTGGAGGGAATCTCCCCCTAGATTTTTCAAAAGTTCGTGGGGGAAAAAAACCTTACTTGTATTTTGAAAACTTAAGTTTTAGTTACTTAGAAGTAACTTAAAAATACATAGTAGAGTTTTTTAAAGCATACTTTGAGTACTTTAAAAAATTTTTTAAAGTCTTAAGTTTTTCAAAATAAAGGAACCTTTTGAAAGGCTAGAGCATTTTGCAAAATTTTGAAGACTTAAAAAAAATTCTAAGCTAGAGTACTTAACAGAATTTTGAAGGCTCAGAGTTTTGAAGGTACTTAGCAAAATTTTGAAAGCAAAAAAAATTCTAAGCTAGAGTACTTAGCAGGATTTTGAAAACTTTAAGAACTTAAGTACTTCTTAAAAAACTCAAAATTTTGAACCTTTTTGAATAAAGGAAAAATTTAGAAAAAAATAATTAAATTTCTTTCCTTTCTCTATCTCCCCCTTTGCCATATATCAAAACAAATAAATATAGCATGAATTAAAAATAAATAATTTGCTGTACTGAATCAGTTAGATTTATACTAAATCAATCAATCAATTGTACTAAATCAGTCAATTATCTCTGTAGGGACCTGTCTAACCCAATTAGCTACTTACTAACTGTTATAAACAGTAGTTTTTGCTAGGGTTAGTCAAGTTAAGTGTTTCTGTTCAAGTTGAATTTTCTAAGCTTGACACTTAACTTGATTGCTGTATAAGTTGTATTTAGTGCCCCAATTACTGTAGATGCACTGACTTAAAGCATCTTGAATTAAGGCAAAGACCCAAGCATCTCAACCCTTTCTAGGTTATCAATCAAATGTACCCTAAGGTGCTTGTGAGATGCTGGCTTCTAAGTCTATAGGTGCATGCAGTTCTACAGTTAGGGCCTAGGCTAGGTCCATTTTCGAAAAAGGCCCTAATTTTAAAATGGTGTAGTTTTTAAATAAAAATAACACTAAGTCGAAAAAAAAAATGAAAACTGATTTTGAAATTGAGTAAAGCAATTTTTCAAATTCTATTTTGAAATCAATTTTAAGAAACCTTTTAACTTATTCTACAGAACACAATCCTAACTGCCTTCTTAGTGAACTAAACTCTGATTCAGGTAAGAGTTTTGTGAATATATCAGCTAAGTTGGATTTAGAGTCAATATACTTAAGTACTATTTCACCCCTGGCTACATGGTCTCTAACAAAATGATGTTTGACTTCTATGTGTTTGGTTCTGGAGTGTTGGATTGGGTTCTTAGTTAAATTAATTGAACTTATATTGTCAATACATACTTGAGTTTGGGTGTAGTTGAGTTGGAAGTCCTTAAGTGTGTGCATCATCCATAATAGTTGAGCAACACACTCTCCTAAGGCCACATACTCAGCTTCAGTTGTGGATAGAGCTACACAGTGTTGTTTTCTGCTGCACCAACTAACTAGACTTTGACCTAACAGTTGGCAGCTTCCACTGTG
>JAGFNQ010000775.1:143380-253099 GCA_024364735.1 Boesenbergia rotunda
TGTATATACTCAAATAGTGAATATTCATTTATTAAAATAAATGATTACAATCATATAAGGCGATTGCCTTAGGACACTTCTCTCATATCACTAACAAACTCCCACTTGGCCTAATGCCAATCGCTACGGTACCCAATACCACAGGCTCTAACATGACCCTCAAACTTACTTTGAGACAAGACCTTAGTTAAAGGATCCGCTAAATTCCTTTCAGTGGGAATTTTCTCAATTTGTATATCATTCCTACTTATAATCTCTCTGATCAGATGATAGCGGCGAAACACATGTTTGGATCGCTGATGAGACCTTGGCTCCTTTGCTTGTGCAATAGTTCCATTGTTGTCACAGTAAACCGGTATTGCTTCATCAATAGTTGGAACCACGCCAAGTTCTGAGACAAACTTCTTGATCCAGACTGCTTCCTTTGCTGCTTCCGAAGCTGCAATGTATTCCGCTTCCGTGGTAGAATCCGCTACGGTGTCTTGCTTGGAACTTTTCCAGCTTACTGCGCCTCCATTCAAAATAAATATGTATCCGGACTGAGATTTGGAGTCATCCTTATCTGTCTGGAAACTGGCATCTGTATATCCACGTATTATCATATCACCTTCTCCATATATTAGGAACACATCCTTAGTTCTTCTTAAGTACTTGAGGATTGTCTTGACAGCCGCCGAATGATCCATTCCTGGATTAGACTGGTATCTGCTTGTGACGCTCAGAGCATATGATACATCGGGCCTAGTACATAACATAACATACATGATAGATCCTATCGCGGATGCATAAGGAATCTTATTCATGCAAATCCTCTCGTCTTCTGTGCGCGGACACATAGACTTTGAAAGGTTGATCCCATGCCTGATGGGAAGGTAACCTTTCTTGGATTCTAACATGCTAAACCTTTCTAGCACTCGGTCTATATATGTAGACTGCGAAAGACCAAGCAACCGTTTTGATCTATCTCTATAGATTCTAATCCCAAGGATATAGGTTGCTTCTCCCAGGTCTTTCATGGAGAAAGTTTTGGACAACCAAATTTTAACTGACTGTAAGACTGATATATCGTTTCCTATAAGTAAAATGTCATCGACATATAATACTAGGAATACGACTGCACTCACACTAACCTTCTTGTATTCACAAGGTTCGTCAGGATTTTGTGAGAAATCAAACTCTTTGATTGTCTCATCAAAACGGATGTTCCAGCTCCTGGATGCTTGCTTTAGTCCATATATGGATCGTCGAAGCTTGCATACTTTGGTTTTATTAACCGATGTGAAACCTTCAGGTTGTATCATGTATACATCCTCAAGCAGGTTTTCATTAAGGAAAGCTATTTTCACATCCATTTGCCATATCTCATAATCATAATGAGCTGCTATGGCCAGGAGCATCCGAATGGATTTGAGCATAGCTACTGGCGAATAGGTTTCGTCATAATCAATTCCTTGTTTCTGACGATATCCTTTTGCCACTAATCTAGCTTTAAAGGTAACAACATTACCTTCCATGTCGGTTTTCTTCTTGAAAACCCACTTGCACCCTATGAGCTTAATCCCTTCAGGCGGGTTAACCAAGTCCCATACTTGATTTTCGTACATGGAATTCATTTTCGACTTCATGGCTTCAAGCCATTTATCCCTTTCTGAATTTATCAGAACTTCTTCATAACTGATAGGTTCGTCATTGTTAACGAGTAACACGTCGTTCGATTCACTTATGAGAAATCCGTATCTCTCTGGAATATTGCGTATCCTATCAGACCTACGAAGAAGTGGTGTTGTTTTAGGTTCAACTGATAGCTCATCATTATGAGTTATTGGTTGTGGGTCTAGACTAGGTGTCTCTGTAATGTCTATTGGAGTTTCTTGATCTTCTTCAAGTTCAATGCTACTCCCACTGTTTTCTTATAAAAGAAATTCTTTTTCCAGAAATACAGCATGCCTTGAAATAAACACCTTTTGTTCCAAGGGATGATAGAATTGGTAACCCTTCGTTTCCTTAGGGTATCCAATAAATAGACATTTATCAGACTTAGCATCCAATTTATCTGATACAGTCCGCTTTACATAAGCAGGACAACCCCATATTTTAAGGTGAGTTAAATGAGGTTTCTTACTATTCCATGTCTCATATGGAGTAGTAGAGACTACCTTGGTCTGGACTCTGTTTAGTAAGTAAACAGCTGTCTTAAGCGCATAGCCCCAAAATGATTTTGGAAGAGTTGCATGATTCATCATAGATCTAACCATGTCCATCAAGGTTCGGTTACGCCTCTCAGATACACCATTATGCTGTGGTGTATATGGCGGAGTCCATTGAGACAATATCCCATTGTCCCTAAGATAATCTTAAAACTCTTGACTCAAGTATTCACCACCCCGATCGGATCGAAGTATCTTAATACTTTTGCCAAGCTGTTTCTCTACTTCACTTTTGAACTCTTTGAATTTCTCAAAAGCTTCAGATTTGTGTTTCATTAAGAACACATACCCGAATCGTGAGTGATCATCGATAAAGGTAATGAAGTAGCTATAACCTCCTTGTACAAGAGTTGACATTGGTCCACATACATCAGTATGTATTAGACCAAGCAATTCTCCCACTGGTTTACCTTTTCCGGAAAAGGGTAATTTGGTCATCTTGCCTTTTAAGTATGATTCACATGTATCATATGAACCGGGTTCAAATGATTCCAGAATTCCACATCGGTGTAATTTGGTCATGCGTTTCTTACTTACATGGCCAAGACGACAATGCCACGTATAGGAGTCTATTTGATTATCTATTCGAGCACGTTTGTTGCTAACTTCGATATTGAAAATGTCACCGGAAAAATCTAACGTGTAGATTCCATTGTATAAAGTTCCGGTCCCATAAAGAGCACCATTTAAAGTTATGTAACAACAATTGTTACTAAAAGTTAAATGATAACCCTTTTCATTCAAGCATGAAATAGATACAATGTTCTTTATTAACGAAGGAACAAAATAACAATTATCCAATTCTAAGACAAGTCCAGTAGAGAGCTTTAGCAAATATGTTCCGATGACAACAGCATCAATCTTTGCTCCATTTCCAACTCGCAAATTCGCTTCTCCCTTGACGAGTCTTCTTCTATTCCTTAGACCCTGTATGTCATTACATATATGTGAGCTACACCCAGTATCAAGTACCCAGGTGGATGAGGAAATAGAGTGACATTCAATAACGAAGATACCTGACGAGGATGGGGCATCGGATGCTTTCTTCTTCAAGGACTCAAGATAAACCTTGCAGTTTCTTCGCCAGTGACCCTCCTTGCCGCAGTGATGGCAAGTGCCTTTTGGTGCCTTTTCAGTCTTTTTGGCCTTTTTCTTCTTTCCCTTATTCTGTTCTTTGGGCTTCCTCTTAGAGCCTTTCTTTGAGGAACCAACTAACAGTACCGTCTTCTGATCCTGCTTTACAGAAGGCTCTACAGTCTTCAGCAGGTTGAGCAACTCAGGAATGGTAGTCTCCAGCTTGTTCATCCGATAGTTCATCACAAATTGTGAGTAACTCTTGGGCAAACAATGCAGAATTAAGTCAACACTTAGTTCATGATCCATTGCAAATCCGAGTGTGCCTAGTCGCTCAATGTACCCCAACATCTTCAACACAAACTGTGAAACAGAAGTGCCTTCCTGCATCTTAGAGGTGAAGAGGAGTCTGGAGACCTCGAACCTTTCGGATCTCGCCTGCTTGTCAAACAGCTCATGAAGATGGAAGATGATAGTATGAGCATCCATATGCTCATGCTGCTTTTGCAGCTCAGGTACCATAGCGGCCAGCATGATGCAACTCGCAAGTTCAGAATCGGCCACATGTTTCTGATAGGCCACTAACTGGTCTGGAGTTGCATCTTCTGGAGGATGGTTGAGAAGTTGTTCTTCAAGGACATAAGCAAGCTTTTCTGCCTTGAGGACTATCCTCAGGTTTCGAAGCCAGTCCATGAAGTTTGGCCCAGTCAGCTTATTGGTGTCCAAAATGGAACGTAAATTCAGAGAAGACATGATCAAGTGATTATCCTAGAAATACAAATTGAGCTTATGTGAGAAGAATGATAATGAATGCATCAATATACATTAATTAAATCCTATTTATTTTTCGAATTGAATAACCCTTTTTATCAATTCGGGAGATCGCAGGAACATCTCCAAATAGGTTGATATCCAACCATAGATAAGAACAACCATGGCTAGAGTCCATCAAGTTATTCTTAGCTATGAAGGTAGGTAATTATACCGATTACATATTATACATATGTAACTATCACATTATGCTATCAACTAATTGAATATTTGCATAAATCATTGGGTTGTTAACTCATTAACAAGTATGCAACAATATACATAGCACCCAACTGCACCTCTCTTTACATCGACCTTGGCTGTGGCACAACAAATCGATGCTCCAAGCTTAAGGCTGACCCATTAATCAAGAAATAGTTTTAATATGGTTGGAGCTCATTCAACCGTTTAGTCAGGCTTGGATGTGTTGGTGCAAGTTGCATCAATGATGTTCCTCTTTAAGTGTTTTAATGTTTGACAATTCACTTAAGTCAGTGATATATTGACAAGACAAAGGGGAGCAAAAGTGAAGTAAACTAAGCTGAAGAAAAGTCCTAGTTAATCTAGGCATCGAGACCCTAAGTCCCAGCGAAGGGCTGCTGGGCACCTAGCGAAGGGCTGCTAGGTATCATAACCCTAAGACCTAGCGAAGGGCTGCTAGGCACCTAGCGAAGGGCTGCTAGGTATCGTAACCATAAGACCTAACAAAGGGCTGTTAGGCACCTAGCGAAGGGCTGCTAGGTATCGTAACCATAAGACCTAACGAAGGGCTGTTAGGCACCTAGCGAAGGGCTGCTAGGTATCGAAACCCCAAGACCTAGCAAAGGGCTGCTAGGCACCTAGCGAAGGGCTGCTAGGGAATGAAGACTTGGCGAAGGACTGCTAGGCACCTAATGAAGGATTGCTAGGTAATGAAGTCTTGGTCCAAGGGACTAAGCAACTTAGCTGAGCGACGACTAAGGACAGGAGTAGAGACGGGTCGGGGTTCGGGCGTCTCGAGATCCGGAGTAATCGGAGGCTAAGCAAAAGTCTATCCGAAGGACTGGGTGGCAACCGTCTCCTGAAAGGAGTAGGTGAAGGGCGAGTTCTCGGGGATAGGAACTCGTGCCGGTTCGACCTAGGGTTTCATGCAAATCCGAAGTCTGAACCAAGTCCTTAAGCTTAATATTATATGCATATATGTTTTGTGTTTGTGTATCTTGCAGGTAACAAGAACCGGAGACAAAGCAAGCAGAAGAACTAGCCTTGCAGTGTTAATGCAGGGTGCCCCAGTGTTGGGGGCGCCCTCATGCACCAGGGCGCCCTGGTCAACACTATTTCGCTGCTACGAGAACGAAGCACAGGATAAGCACTCAAGAGGGCGCCCGGGATGTTCGGGGCGCCCTGGTCAATGATCTTATCACCTGCGACTAGGTAGGCGCAAGGATAAGGTTTGACCGAGTCTTCCGGGGCGCCCCCAGCGTCCAGGGCGCCCCCAGGAGGCCTATATAAGGGGCTTCGACCCCTCTGCTTCAGACACAACATTCCAGATCCATTCTGATCATTCCGACCAACGACAACACGCTAGAAACGAGGTTCTACGACCGGGAGGCTCCAGGAGGAGGTGCGCGGCACTTTGGAGGTCCAGATCAGCCGAGATTCATACTTTTTCTCGTTGGTTTGCTTTTTAATTACTGTACTTAAATTTCTATATTATTTCTTGTAATTCTGCACTGTAAGTCGGGTTTCTCCGCCTCCGGAAAGTCCGGAAAGGAGACCAATAGTGGACGGGCGTTCCCGTGCATAGGCCTTGGATGTACTGACCCTGGGGGGTCGGGAACCAAGTAAAAATCCGCTGTGTCACTGTCTTGTTTCTTTTCGTTCTATTGATTTTCCGCTGCGCTACTAATACTCTGAGTCTAGAACGAAAGTATTACGAGATTTCCACGAAAGATTTTCACGGTCGATATTCACCCCCCCCTCTATCGACGGCACCGGTCCTACAATTGGTATCAGAGCTGAGCCGCTCTTCACCGGACTAACCGCCGACGGAGCAAAGACGCCAGGAGTTGAGGGGGAGCCCAGGGGTGAATCAGGTATATTTTATTTAAATGTCTGTTTTTAAATTCCATATCATCTGTTTCACGTGCAGGGAGAGAGGGCACTATAAAAATCAGCGCCCTACTCGTAAGATTCGGTCTACACCACCGGCGGCAAAGGGGGTACCAGCGCCAGAGGTCCGGAAAAACAAAGATCACGTACGATGCTTCAAATGCGAGAAGTACGGACACTATAAAAACAAGTGTCCGGCGAAGGTACGTAAGATTTACGTTCCAAAAGTTTTACAATTTCCTGCACTGTCTTTAGATAATTCAGTCAATTTTTCTGAAAAATTAAATTTACTGCATAGTAGATTAAATATTTTGCATGAAAAATTAGAAAATACGGATATGATTAAAATATCCAAAATTAACTATTTAATTGTTAATACCAATTCAATAATTGCTAAAATTAATTCTGATATTAAATCTAAAATAAATTCTGATAATTATTTTGATAAAATTAATTCTGACAATTATTCTAATGAAATTAATTCTGATAATTATTCTGATAAAATTAATTCTGATGAAATTAATTCTGATAATTATTTTGATAAAATTAATACTGATGAAATTAATTCTGATAATTATTCTGATGAAATTAATTCTGATAATTATCCTGATAAAATTAATACTGATAATTTTAAATCAGATAAAATTAAACCTAAGGATAAAGTTGAATTCAAAATCGAAAATCTGAAGGATAAAGTTGAATTCAAAATCGAAAATCTTAAGGATAATTCTGAATTTAAATTCGAAAATCCTAAGGATAATTCCGAATTCAAATTTGAAAACCTTAAGGATAATTCTAGTGATATCCCTGAAATTATTGAAAATTTTAAGGATAAAGATGATTTTTTTGAAAATATTCATGAGGATAATACAGATAAAATTTTCCTAGATGATAACTTAATTATAGAAAATCCTGAAAGTTATTACAAAGATTTAACTAGTGGCCCCTTTTACTCCACCTACCGTGAGAATATTGAAAAATCTAATCTTGAGGAGGATATAGAACTATCTATGATAAAGGCCATAGTCAATAAAAATTACAAAAACTCAAATAAATCAAAATTATTAGAAAAACTTGAAAAGAAAGATAAAGATGAAGGAGAAAATTTTGAAATAATGAAAATGATAAATTTAAACCCACAATTATTAATTAATCATTATAATCTTAATAATTCAATTAAATCTTAAAAATTCAATTAAATCTTGAATAATTCAGATTAATTCTAATTAATTAATTAAATCTTAAATAAATCCAAATTAATTCCAAATTAAATATTAATTAAATTCAAATTAAATATTAATCAATTTCAAATTAATTAAATTCAAATTAAATATTAATTAAATTCAAATTAAAAATTACTCAATTTCAAATTAATTAAATTCAAATTAAATATTAATTAAATTCAAATTAAATATTAATCAATTTCAAATTAACTAAATTCAAATTAAATATTAATTAAATTCAAATTAAATATTAATCAATTTCAAATTAATTAAATTCAAATTAAATATTAATTAAATTCAAATTAAATATTAATTAAATTCAAATTAAATATTAATCAATTTCAAATTAATTAAATTCAAATTAAATATTAATTAAATTCAAATTAAATCTTAATTAAATCCTAATTAAATTCAAATTAAATCATTATTAAATCTAATTAAATTGAAATTAAATCTTAATTAAATCCTAATTAAATTCAAATTAAATCTTAATTAAATCTAATTAAATTCAAATTAAATCTTAATTAAATCCTAATTAAATTCAAATTAAATCTTAATTAAATCCTAATTAAATTCAAGTTAAATCTTAATTAAATCCTAATTAAATTCAAACTAAATCTTAATTAATTCTTAATAAGTTAAATAAATTCAAATTAATTAATTCTTAATAATTCTAGTTTAATTCAATTAAATACGAATTAATTCAAATAATTTAATTAAAATTCAATTAAATTCGAATTAATTCAAATAATTTAAGTAAAATTCAATTAAATTCAAATTAATTCATATAAACTTAATTAATTCAATTTACTCCAATTAAAATTTGACTTTAAATTCAAACATCAATTAATTCTTAATTAACATAAACTCGAACTAAAACTAAAACCTTACCCAAACCGCAACAATTAAAATTAAATATATCAAAGTGGGTTGACATATTCGCCGGTTCACACGACATGTATCAAATCGGGAATTTGATACATCTTTAGAAACATAAGTAAACTGATTTAAATTGTTTGACTCATGCATAATTGACATGACATGCATTTGCTATTCCTTTAAAATATATGACATGTCATTCATATTTAAATATTATGCATATATTAGAACGGCTATAGGAAAAAGATTAATTGAAACTTGATCAACCTAGTATTGGGTGGAGGTGAGATGATAGTACGTTAGGGAAGCCATCTTGGCGGAACTAGCCAAAGCTACCGATCCAAGACCCAAACTAGTTAGACCAGAATTTTTCAAAAAGTAATTTTGAAAATGAAATTTCATTAAAAGGCTTTGTCAAGGAAAGGGTTGATGATCCAATAAGGCTACGGCCAAAGAAGGCCTAGTGCCTCGCCAAGACCTGGAAGCCAATTTTTGAAATTCAAATTCAAGTTACTTCTTGTCAAATTCAAATCTAACACAAGCTTCAATTAATTCTTAGAGTTAATAAATTAAGAAAAATGATTCAAGCATCTCACAATACACCTATAAGGCAACTATGCTGTTGGAACCGGGTGCATGTTGACAAGGATACGGGTTCGTAAATTTTAAAATATTTACGTGCAGCGGAAGAATTAGCATAAATAATTTCTTAAATTATTTTTAACCACGTATCTAGCATGCGACCTTATGATGTGTAGACATGATCATAAATTAAAATTTTGTAGAAAGTAAACTAATTTACTCGTTACCTCACGTAATTCGAAGTAAGGGACGAGATTCAACCGTAGCGTCCCTTGGAAGCTCCGCCTCTATTCGCGTCCACGCCGAGTTCTCTTCGGGATGACTTCGCAAAGCCACGAGTTTTGTGCCGACGAGAACTACTAGATTCTCTAAAGGCACAACTAGAATATCAAGAGAGAGATAGAAACTAACTACCAAAGTTGGCCGGAATCACAATTCCGACGAGAAGGAGGAAGATGATTTGCGCCCTTCAGCCAAGAAGACTCACGATCAATAGCAAACCTTGGCCTTGTACAGAACAGGAAACCTTGCTTTCCCGTTGCATGCATATTGATCAAAACGGAAAGCCATGCTTTCCCGTTGCATGCAACTTGATCAAAACCCGTAGCATGCAAATTGATCAAAACGGATCAAAACAGAAAGTCATGCTTTCCCGTTGCAACCCGTTGCATGCAAATTGATCAAAAATGCCCGTTGCATGCAAATTGATCAAAACGGAAAGCCGTGCTCCGTTGCATGCAAATTGATCAAAACGGATTGATCAAAATGGAATGATCAAAACGGAAAGCCATGCTCCGTTGCATGCAAATTGTCTGCGTCGGGGAGAAGCAGCAGGCCGCCTGTTGCTTTGTCACGGCATACCGTGAGGGAGAAGCCACTGGGCACCGTGAGGAAGAGTCTTGTGGCTTGATCTCTTCTTCTTCTTCGGCAGCTTCTTGGTGGAGGAAACTCACGGCAAAAGGGGGGAAGGCAGCCGGCCCTAAGGGGAAGAGAGGGAGAGAATAAGAGAGAGAGGGAGAGTTGCTAAATCTCTTGATAACTCAATTGATTAAGGAATTCAAGCCTAGCCTTGGTTCTTTTATATAGTAACCTCTCCCTTACCAAGTCTCTCTCTTAACGGAATTTTCATAAGAAATTTATCCTATAAATTCTCTTATTAATTATTCCGTTTAAGCCAAGTTTTATTATAACTAACTTTATAATAAAACAAATATCTTCTCTCCTTTTATTATGGAATAAATTTCATAAGAAATTTATAAACCTTTTTATTATGGAAAAATCAATTCATAATTGATTTTATAAAATTAAAATAAGTCATTCCATGGATCATTTTAATTTCCATAAAAGGAATAAATTTCTATAAATTTATTTACATAAATTTCTTTATACAAATTTATTTATCCATAATTTATAAAACAAATCGCGCTAGATTTATTTTATTAATTAAACCAAATAAATTGGTTTATCCTCCTTTTAATGGCCGACCAAACCAAAGAGGGTTGGCACCCTCTTTGGCCGGCCAAACCGAGCCGAACCGATCGCGAATTAAACTCATTTAATTTGCCCGATAAGCCTTCAAAAGACTTAGTCATTTTAAGTTTCCGTTGCGCCTCTGATTAACTCAGATTCGACTTATTTCTCTTGATTGGAAAATCTAATTTTCAACTCGTTTTAAATCCCTCGGATTACTCGTAGTGCGTGTGACTAAATAGGCTTTCGATTTATGTTGGCTGTCTATAATCAACTAATTATAGAACGATCATGAGTGACACCTAGTAGTACATCATGACCCCCAATTAATCGAAAGATCAACGGTTTGACCTCAGAAGTAATTCTGAAACCCTTCAGCAGCTCTAATGAATCGTGCCCCATTCCCTTCACCATCTTATACCCACTTGGTTCAGGACACGGTCTATTTGTGTCAGTCCCCACTAGGCTGACTACGTCACACCTAGCCCAAGTAGTGTCTTTCTCGTCCTTTGGATTTCTAATTACTCTCATGTATTTAAGAGACTCTCACTCTAAACATGATATGCTCTGGCTAGAGGCTTTGAGTAACAATCCGACGATAGGCCTGGGTATACATCTCCTCGCAAGGAGTGGTGAATCCTTTGTAGGCTGCTCAAACATCTTCGGTCACTTCGGCTTATACCCAATCATCCTGGGTCCACACCTCCTTGGAGATGCTTGCTTAAGATGTTAAAGTATAAGTCTCCATGACCAAGATGACTTGAACACTGCAAGTCAAAGGAACATCGCACTTAAGCTGCAGTAAGAACTTCATTGACATATCTATATAGATTACCATATGAAGTCTTACAACTAGTCACTCCAATGAACTAGTTCCCTTAACTAGCATCCATGTTTATCTCCGGACATCCCAATGTCACCAGCCAGTGAGAATCAGCTGATTAGAGAATAACCCATGCTAGTCTCAACAGAATTGATAGTGTCCGTATTTATCAATTCATCGACTAGGGATATTTTCAATACTTCACAATTGCACATTTAGAGATAATCATTAGTTGTGATCCCATCACAAATTCTCTTATGCTGTGAATTGTATTACGGACATTCAGTAGATGAGTTTAAGATCCCAATCAAATACACAAACATGTATACTCAAATAGTGAATTATCATTTATTAATATAAATGTTTACAATCATAAGGCGATTACCTTAGGACACTTCTCTCATATCACTAACATATGCTGGTTGTATTGATACATCTAAAATGGGTGAGATGTAAAGGACTAATAAATTGAAAAATATTTTTCAAAATCATTAGAATATTTTTCTAAAAATATATTTTCAAAATAGTGTTTCAACATAATAATGTTTTTATGGAATTCATGCTTGTCTGATTGAATATACATATTATACGTTTTTCAAAAATTATATCATTTCAAAAATTGTTTGACTCACGCAATTAGACACAAGCCTCTTAGGATAACACTAGAGTTCCTTAAGGCACTTAGATAGAGTCAAACGATATCGGATACAGGGGGAGTAATTCTATTTTTTCGAAAACTATACTATACAAATTACTATTATTTGAAAATATTTTTCGAAAACTGAGCTTTAAAGCGGTATCACTTGTGTTATTCGAAAAAGGTTTATGTTGTAAAATTTATCTGTCTTGTTTGATTTTGATAAACCCAAAAGACACAGAGGAATGTCCACTTCATGATCTAAAAGGACTCCTAGGACGTGTCAGTTTTAGGGGGAGTCTGAGTCAACTTTCTGACAAGTTTTAAATTATTTTAAATTATTAGATTATTCTTTTGATCTGAATTAACCCTAAGACTCAGAGGAAGAGTACTTGTGGTCAACAAGCTTCCCAGGACTGGGTCAAGTTTAGGGGGAGATCAAATTAAAAGAATTATTGAATATTTCAAATGTTTTCATGCGCGGTATTTTCAAATCCTATTGAAAACATAAGTATTATTTCAAAATGCTATCTATTTTTTTTAAAAAAAAATTAATTTTTTTTAAAAGATTCATCTGATTTTGATCAATTTGAAATAACATCTTGAGTTTGAAAAATCTTCCAGGACACTTAGGAAAATATCCTTGTAGTCAACAAGGTTTCCTATGATTGTGTCAGACTGGAAGATAAACTAAATCAAGTATTATAACTTTAAAATTTTTACTTTTTTTCAAAATTAATTATTCTGTGACTTATGAAATTTTTGAAATAATAGTTACTTGGGTTGGAAAATTTCCAAGACACTTAGGAAATGTCCTTGTAGTCAACAAGGATTCCCAAGATGGTGTCCGATTGGAAAATAAACCAAGTGAAGTCAAATATCATGTTTTCACAAGTACTTATGTCTTTCAAAGCCTAATATTCTTTCAAAAGTACTTAATTTAAAAAAAAAATTTGTATTTTTCAAAAGTACCTACTTTTTTCAAAAAAACTCAATACATTTTTTTCAAAGGTACTTATCTTTCTTCAAAAATAACTTACAAGTACCTATTAGTACTTGCAAAATATGTATTTTTCAAAATATCATTTTTCAAAATTGCTCAATCTATTATTTTTCAAAAGTAGTTGCATGCCTCAAAGATCATCCTTCAAAATATTTGGCATTAAGATTGTCTAAGTTGTCTAAGTTCAAAATACTTAAGTATTAGTTTTATTCTATGCTTTCGAAATTTTATACTAAGTATTTTCAAAAATACTCTCATTGTTGGCGCAAGTATTTCTGTTTATTTTTGATGTATGATAAAGGGGGAGAGATGTGTGCTTAAGTTAGAAAAATTTTTCCCCGAAGATCAAAAATGTAGTTTCAAAACCTATATCATTTTTTTCATTTTTACCCCAAGGACAGTAAGTTAGCCCCTTTAAACCTATCTAACTTAAGTTATTGTCAAACATCAAAAAGGGGGAGATTGTTGGTGCAAGTTGCATCAATGATGTTCCTCTTTAAGTGTTTTAATGTTTGACAATTCACTTAAGTCAGTGATATATTGACCAGACAAAGGGGAACAAAAGTGAAGTAAACTAAGCTGAAGAAAAGTCCTAGTTAATCTAGGCATCGAGACCCTAAGTCCCAGCGAAGGGCTGCTGGGCACCTAGCGAAGGGCTGCTGGGTATCATAACCCTAAGACCTAGCGAAGGGCTGCTAGACACCTAGCGAAGGGCTGCTAGGCACCTAGCGAAGGGCTGCTAGGTATCGTAACCATAAGACCTAACGAAGGGCTGTTAGGCACCTAGCGAAGGGCTGCTAGGTATCGAAACCCCAAGACCTAGCAAAGGGCTGCTAGGCACCTAGTGAAGGGCTGCTAGGCATAGAAGACCTAGCGAAGGGCTGCTAGGGAATGAAGACCTGGCGAAGGACTGCTAGGCACCTAACGAAGGATTGCTAGGTAATGAAGTCTTGGTCCAAGGGACTAAGCAACTTAGCTGAGCGACGACTAAGGACAGGAGTAGAGACGGGTCGGGGTTCGGGCGTCTCGAGATCCAGAGTAATCAGAGGCTAAGCAAAAGTCCATCCGAAGGACTGGGTGGCAACCGTCTCCTGAAAGGAGTAGGTGAAGGGTGAGTTCTCGGGGATAGGAAATCGTGCCGGTTCGACCTAGGGTTTCGTGCAAATCCGAAGTCCGAACCAAGTCCTTAAGCTTAATATTATATGCATATATGTTTTGTGTTTGTGTATCTTGCAGGTAACAAGAACCGGAGACAAAGCAAGCAGAAGAACTAGCCTTGCAGTGTTAATGCAGGGTGCCCCAGTGTTGGGGGCGCCCTCATGCACCAGGGCGCCCTCATGCACCAGGGCGCCCTGGTCAACACTATTTCGCTGCTACGAGAATGAAGCACAGGATAAGCGCTCAAGAGGGCGCCCGGGATGTTCGGGGCGCCCTAGTCCATGATCTTATCACCTGCGACTAGGTAGGCGCAAGGATAAGGTTTGACCGAGTCTTCCGGGGCGCCCCCAGCGTCCAGGGCGCCCCCAGGAGGCCTATATAAGGGGCTTCGACCCCTCTACTTCAGACACAACATTCCAGAGCCATTCTGATCATTCCGACCAATGACAACACGCTAGAAACGAGGTTCTACGACCGGGAGGCTCCATGAGGAGGTGCGTGGCACTTCGGAGGTCCAGATTGGCCAAGATTCATACTTTTTCTCGTTGGTTTGCTTTTTAATTACTGTACTTAAATTTCTATATTATTTCTTGTAATTCTGCACTGTAAGTCGGGTTTCTCCGCCTCTGAAAAGTCCGGAAAGGAGACCAATAGTGGACGGGCGTTCCCGTGCATAGGCCTTGGATGTACTGACCCTGGGGGGTCGGGAACCAAGTAAAAATCCGCTGTGTCACTGTCTTGTTTCTTTTCGTTCTATTGATTTTCCGCTGCGCTACTAATACTCTGAGTCTAGAACGAAAGTATTACGAGATTTCCACGAAAGATTTTCACGGTCGATATTCACCCCCCCTCTATCGACGGCACCGGTCCTACAGGATGTGTCCAACAACCAAAACTAAGGATTGACCTCTGACTCCAACTATATTAATCATAAACTAATTTCATGGTTTGAACATGTTGAGGTTCAAGCCGGGCATGGATGTGTCCATCAACCCAAACGAGAAACAAAACTCCGGTTCTAACCATATTAATGGAAGGTGTTGGCCTTAATATTTTGTAAGGGGTTTTGGGTCTCATCCTTTTCCTTCTAAGCACATTCATGACATATAATTATGTCATGTTCTAACGATTTCCTTAATAAAGTATGTATGTGACTTAAATTTATCAAGTCTCATTAATTGAATTAGGAACCGGATTTCCTAATTCTAATTTCACACTTTATTCAAGGAATTGTTTTGGGAAACAATTTCCTAAATTGTCATAATCAATTTCGGAAATAATATGTTTAAGACTTTGATTTCTCTAAATCAAATCTTATTAAATTAAGAGACAGATTCCCTTAATTCAATCACATATTATTTTCATGAAAATATTATTTAAGGAAATAAACTCTATAGGAAATAATTTTCCTAATTAATTTTGGAGATAACAATATGTAAGAGCATCATCTCATAAATCAAATAAGGAAATTATCGTTTGAGAATCACCTCAAAAATTTCCAAGATTTGATCACATATTTTATTTATGGATAATTAATTTAAACAAATTATTTACTTTGGGTGGCTCCCCGAGGCACTCCCCAAAGAAAAGAAATTTATTGTAAATCTAATTTGGCCTGCTCCCCGAGGCATAACCAAATTAAACTTGACAATTAAAGAACTAGTTAATAATATAATTTGGATGGCTCCCCGAGGCCTACCCAAATCAATTTTAACAATTCATATTCAAAATAGAAAATTAAATTATAACAACTAACTTTAATTTGGGTGGCTCCCCGAGGCACTCCCCAAAGTAAAGAATTTTGTTAATAATTTAAAAACTAATTTGAATTTAATTGTCAATTAATGTTTTCATAAAAAGTCTAGACTTTCATGAAAAAAAACCCTTAAGTTCCCTTTATATTTATTGGAAAAATTTAACTAACTTCACCTTATCTATCTTTCCCTCTAGTCTATTCTAACGAAAACAAACTCATCCCACTTGGTAAGCCTATTTTCCTCTCATTGTAAAGGTTTAGGTCAAACCCCACTTATGCTTTGCACATTTTATTTTTATTCATTTTTGCCTTATTTGTCCATGGAAAAATTCTATGAAAATATCCATAATTTCGGAATAAATTCTAGGATATTTCTAAAATTAGATCTGAGAATTTTTGGGCATTACATTAATGCCAAATATCTTAAATATAGAAAGATTTGAATCAAAAGCCAAAATAGAAAGAATTCATGAAACCTTATGTAAATGCAAACTTAAGCATATAAAAGTGGATCAAAATATGGATTTGAGAGCCTAAATTTATCAACAAAATGGTAGTTATCATGGACTTCCCCAACGGAAGACACATAATCCTAAATAATTCTCTTAGTGTCGTGCAATGGTAAACACTTAGATACAATTATTAGTATCCTCCCCAACGGAGTCACTGCTAATAACTTGTAGGGCCGAAGTTGACCAACTATTAGTCTTACTTGTCTAAAAGTTAGGTTGACATGATAGTAAGATTAATGGGTAAAACCTTCTCTAATGAATGTAGGGTTTGTATACGTCCACACTAACGTGGCATGCAAATTCTCCGTGTTTGAGATGTTGGTTGATTTCGAAAATTTATTGTTTTGAGGAATCAATGTATTTTTGATTTCTAAAGTAGTGTGTGTTGTGATTTTTAGGATTTTCAAAATAGCCTTTAACCCACTAGCTACAATACTTAAGGAAAATAAACTTAGTGGCCCCAAATTACATAGATTGGAAAAGAAACCTAGACATTGTCCTTACTGCTGAAGAGTACAAATATGTGCTCTTCGAGGAATGTCCTGAAGATGATGACCCACCTCAATGAGATTGAGGTTCTTGGAGGACAAATCGACGGGGAAACCCAGGTCGATATAATACTTGTAGGACCGGTGCCGTCGATAGAGGGGGGGTGAATATCGACCGTAAATCATTTACGGAAATTTCCAATCGTATACTTACGAATATTTGTTCTAAACAGAGTGTTGGTAGCACAGCGGAAAACAAAATGAAATAAAGGACAAAATAAACGATAGATTGCACATGGGATTTATATGGTTCCCAAACCCCAGGGTCAGTACATCCAAGGCCTAAGCACGGGAACGCCCGTCCACTAATGGTCTCCTTTCCTGACTTTCCAGAGGTGGAGAAACCCGTCTTACAGTGCAAGAGTTACAAACAAAAGATAGATAAATTGAACTGCAGAATGTAAACTCAAACTGAACAAACAGAATTGAAACTCGGCACATCTGGACCTCCAAAGTGCCGCGCACTTCCTCCTGGTGCCTCCTGGTCATAGAACTTCATCGTTAGCGCTTTGTCATCACTTGGTAGGCTTAGAATGGTTTCGGAAAGTTGTGTATTGAGCTGAGGGGTCAAAGCCCCTTTTATAGCCTTCATTGGGGTGCCTGTGTCGAAGGGGGTGCCTCACAGGGCTTGGTCAAAGCTTATCTCTGGGCCCAACACGCCGCAGCCAATAAAGCCCTTGACCAGGGTGCCCTGGACCATTCAGGCGCCTCATAGACCTTGGTCAAAGCTTATCTCTGCTTCGAACTCGCAGCAGCAGATACAGCTTTCAACCAGGGCACCTGTGACATATGGGGCGCCTGAATGAAGAGCCTGGTTTGCCTCCATTCATTGAGGCACCCTAGTTGATGGGGGTGCCTAGCAGCTTGCTTTCCAGCCGTGTTGTGTGTTTGTTTGCCTGCTTTGTCTTCCATTTTAGGTACCTGCAAGATACAAGCAAACATATATATATCCTTAACCTTAGTGAATTGGTTCTGACTTCGAATTTCTGCGAAACCCTAGGTCAAACCGACGGCTAATGTTCCCTTCCGGGGGAATGCGCCTTTCACCTACTCCTTTCAGGAGAAGTTTTGCCATCCAATCCATTCGGTTAAGCTTTTACTTTTTTGCCAACCAGTCCATTCGGTTGGACTTTTACATAGCCTTTGATAATCTCGGATCTCGAGACGTCCGAACCTCGACCCGTCTCTACTTATGTCCTTAGTCATCGCTCAGCTAAGTTGCTCAATCCCTCAGACCAAGACTTCGTGCCAAAACCCTAGGTCCAGGACTTAGTGCCTAACTTCACTCATCAGGACTTTTGCCCAATTCCTCGAACCAGGTCTTCGTGCCCAACCCTTGGCCAGGACTTAGTGCCCAATTCCACGAACCAGGACTTTGTGCCCAGCTTCACTCACCAGGTCTTAATGCCCAATTCTTAGAACCAGGACTTAGTGCCTTGGTTAACTAGGACTTTGGTTCATTTTGTTACTCCTCTCTTGACTACCCTTCCCTTGTTCAGTGTATCACTGACTTAAGCATATTGTCAAACATTAAAACACTTAGAGGAGGACATCACTGATGCATCTTGCTCCAACAATCTCTCCCTTTTTGATGTTTGACAATATCTTAAGTTAGATTGGATAAAAGGGCTAAACCTTGGAAAAAATAATCTAAGTTTTGAAAGTACATTTTGATCTTTGGGAGAAAACCATTTCTTTTCTAAGATAATCTCACTCTCCCCTTTTTGAAAATGAAATTTTCATTTTCATTTATCCTTTGGGAAGAAACAAAAATTTTCTAACTTAAGTTCTCACTCTCCCCCTTTGTCATACATCAAAAAAAAAATGACCAAAACACTTGCACCAACAATGAATAAAAGATTTCCTTTTGAAAGTACTTAGCATAATTTTTTAAAGCATAGAAAAAAGGTAGTAAAAAAAACTAAATACTTTAAATTTCACAAAAAAATCTACTTTGAAAAGTATTGTGCAAAAAATATTTCGTGTTTGTAGGAAAATATTTGAACTTTGGAAAAATTCTTGCCTTAGAAAAACTTGCATTTCGAAAAGATTTTGCAAAAGATTGCACTCATAAAAATATTTTCCCTTGATAAATCGTGCATTTCGAAGAATACTGTGAAAAATAAAAAACTTGAAAGATATTTTATACTTAACACATTTTCACTCTGTGAAAAATTGAACAAAAACATTGTTCTTTGAAGCATGTTAGTATTTGAAAAATATCTGTACTTTTGAAAAATGCATTGAACATTTTGAAATATGCAAGTACTTTTAAAATATATGATGAACCTTTTTGCAAAATGCAAGTACTTTTCAAAAGATATTATGCATTTTTAAAAAATGTAAGTATTTTAAAAATATATATATTATGCATTTTTTTTAAATATAAGTATTTTAAAACTATATTATGCATTATTTTTGAAAATATTATTTTGAAAACATAATACTTTACTTGACTTGGTTTATTTTCTAGTCTGACACAATCCTAGGAAACCTTGTTAACAGCAAGGATATTTTCCTAAGTGTCCTGGAAATTCTTCCAAATTCATGTAAGTACTATTTCCCCAAAAAAAATTGATAAGTTAAAACCAATTTCTGAAAGTGATGCTGTATATATAAACACAATGATTAAAATGATAGTATTTTGAAAGAAACAATTACTTATGTGTTCAAAAAGATTTTGGAAATATAGTGCAAAAAAAATATTTAAAAATGTTCAATAATTCTTTTAATTTAACCTCCCCCTAACTTGACCCAGCCCTAGGAAGCTTGTTGACTACAAGTACTCTTCCTCTGAGTCTTAAGGTTTGATTCAAATTATAAGAACTATTTAAAAAAACTATTTGTTCGAAATAACTTCTTTTTGATTTCGACTCCCCCTAAATTTGACACATCCTAGGAGTTCTTGTGGATCATGAAGTACACCTCCTCTGTGTCTTTAGAGTTTATCAAAATCAAAAGTATGAATGACATTTTGAGTGTACTGATTCTTAAGAAGACAATTTTTTAAAGCATAAGCTTTTTCGAAAACATAAGTGATAGTAATTAAAGCACGGTTTTTGAAAAAAAACATTTAAAAGATAGTGATGTTTAAAGCATAGTTTTCGAAAAACATTTAAACCACTCCCCCTGTATCCAACACCGTTTGACTCTATCTAAGTGCCTTAAGGGACTTTAGTGTTGACCTAAGAGGCTTGTGTCTAATTGTGTAGGTCAAACAATTTTCCAAAAGATATAGTTTTGAAAAAATGTATAATATAGATAAGCACTCAAACAAGCATAAAATTCATAAAAACATTATTATGATAAAGCATTATTTTGAAGATAGATTTTTTAGAAAAATATTCTAAGAAATTTGGAAAACATTTTTAAAAATTATTTTTTAATTTATTAGTCCTTAACATCTCACCCATTCTAGATGTCTCAATATAGCAAGCATGGTTGCCTTATGGGTGCATTGTGAGATGCTTGAATCATTTTTCTTAATTCATTATTAAATCTAAGATTTAATTGAAACTTGTGTTAGATTCAAATTTATCAAATAGTAAAGTGAATTTAATTTTCGATAATTGGCTTCCAGGTCTTGGTGAGGCACAGGGGCCTTCTTTGGCCATAGCCTTATTAGAGCAACAACCCTTTCTTTGACAAAGCCTTTTATCGAAAATTCATTTTCAAATTACTTCTTAAAAATTTTTGGTCTAACTAGCTTAGGTTTTGGATCGGTAGCTTTAGCTAGTTCCACTAGACGGCTTCCCTAATGTACTATCATCTCACCTCCACCTAATACTAGGTTGTTCAAGTTTCAACTAGTCTTTTTCCTATAGCCGTTCTAAGTCATGCATAAAATTAAACGTGAATGACATGACATATATTTTAAGAAAATTGCATATGCATGGCATGACAGTTATGCATGAGTCAAACAAGTTAAATTATTTTACTTAAGTTTCTAATGATGTATCAAATTCTCGATTTGATACATATCATGTGAACCCGCGAATATGTCAACCCACTTTGGCATATTTAGTTTTATTAAATTAATTGTTGCGGTTTGGGTAAGATTTTATTTAGTTCAAGATTATTTAAGAATTAATTGGAATTTAATTAATTAAGGATTAATTGAAGTTGAACTAATTAAATTAAGAATAAAAATTAAGGATTAATTAATTAAGGTTAAAATTTATTAAAATCTAATTAAAGTTTTTAAGATTTAAGTTTAAGTTATGGGAAAATTTTCATGCAATCCTCATTCAAAGTTTTCTTTGCATGCAGTCCCTGATGGGATTGACAAGATAGCTTTGTGAGTATTATTTGAAGAAAATTGAGTATAAAAGTTAAAAATTTGAGTATGTTAGGTTGCATCCACCACATCAAGAAATCGTATACTATATTTTCACTCTTTTATATTTAATTTTCACTCATTTATAGTTAAATCTTTACACTGTATACTCAATTTTCACTCTTTTATACTCAATCCATCAGGGATTGAATGCATAGAATTTATCAAATGGGGAGTGCATGCAAAGATCAAATTGGGATTGGGGAGTTTCTGCAATTTAGTTAAAATAAAAAAATAAAGTTAAATTAATTAAGGATTAATTTGTGAATTTAATTAAGAGTTAATTTGGTTAATTAAGATTGAATTTGAATTAATCAAGATTTAAATTGAATAAGAATTAATTAATTGAGGTTGAAATAATTAAAGATTAATTAAGTTTGAAATAATTAAGGATTAATTAAGGTTGAAATAATTAAGGATTAATTAAGGCTGGAATAATTAAGGTTAAAATGATTAATTAATAATTGTGGGTTTAATTTCATCATTTTCATTATTTTGAAAATTTCAGATTCATTTACTATTTCAGTTTTGTCTAATTTTTCAAGTTTTTCTAACAATTTTGATTTGTTTGACTTTTTATTAATTTTATTAACTATAGCCTTGATCTCAGAAAGTTCATTTTCCTCCTCATCCTCAAAATCGCATCATTCAATATCCTCAAAATAGGTGGAGTAATTTGGGCCACTAGTTAATGTTTTGTAACAATTTTCATAATTATCCAAGACAATAATTAAACTATTATCTAAAAGAATTTCATCTCCATTATCCTCAGAATTATCAGAAATATTTTTAATTTTATCCTTACGATTTTCTGAAAAATCATCTTTATCCTCAGAAATATTTTCAATATTTTCAGGATCAATCTCACAATTTTCAGAGTTATCAGTAAGATTTTCAAATTTGATTTCAGAATTATCAGAAAAATTTTTAAATTTGAATTCAGAGTTATCAGTAAAATTTTCAAATTTGAATTCAGATTATCATTAAAAATTTTAAATTTGAATTTAGAATTATCAGTAAATCAAATTTGAATTTAGAATTATCGGTAAAATTTTCAAATTTGAATTCAGAGTTATGAATAAAATTTTCAAATTTGAATTAACAATTATCAGTAAGATTTTCAAATTTAAATTCAGAATTATCAGTAAGATTTTCAAATTTGAATTCAGAATTATCTGTAAAATTTTCAAATTTGAATTCAGAGTTATCAGTAAAATTTTTAAATTTGAATTCAGAATTATCAGTAAGATTTTCAAATTTGAATTCAGAATTATCAGTAAGATTTTCAAATTTGAATTCAGAGTTATCAGTAAAATTTTTAAATTTAAATTCAAAATTATCTGTAATATTTTCAAATTTGAATTCAGAATTATCAGTAAGATTTTCAAATTTGAATTCAGAGTTATAAGTTAGATTTTCAAATTTCAATTCAGAATTATCAGTAAGATTTTCAAATTTAAATTCAGAATTATCAGTAAGATTTTCAAATTTGAATTCAAAGTTATCAGTAAGATTTTCAAATTTGAATTCAGAGTTATCAGTAAAATTTTCAAATATGATTTCAGAGTTATCAACAACATTAGAATTAATTTCAGAAATTGTTGAATTAATATTCAAGATTAAACAATTAATTTTTGATATTTTAGTAATATCTACGTTTTCTAATTGAGCATGCAAAACGTTAATTTGACTATGCAGTAATTTTAACTTTCTAGAAAAATATCTAACTTATCATACGATTGTGCAGGAAATTGATAATTTCTAGGAATGTAAATTTTGCATACCTTCGTCGGACATTTTTTCTTGTAGTGTCCATACTTTTCGCATTTGAAGCACCATATTTGACTTTTATCCTTCCGAATTCGGGGCGCTGGTGCCTCCTTTGCTTCCGGTGTTGTAGACCGAGTCTTACGAGTAGGGCACTAATTTTTATAGTGCCCTCTCTCCCTGCACTTAAAGCATGTAATATGAAATTTAAAAACTGACATTAAAAAAATTGTACTTGATTCACCCCTGGGATCCCCCTCAACTCCAGACATTTTGGCTCCGTTGGTTGTTAGTCCGATGAAGAGCGGTCTGGCTCTGATATCACTTGTAGGACCGATGCCTTCGATAGAGGGGGGGTGTGAATATCGACCGTAAATCTTTCGCGGAAACTTTCGATCGTATACTTATGAATATTCGTTCTAAACAGAGCGTTAGTAGCACACAGCGGAAAACAAAACGAAATAAAGGACAAAACAAACAACAGATTGCACACGGGATTTACTTGGTTCCCAACCCCCCAGGGTCAGTACATCCAAGGCCTATGCACGGGAATGCCTGCCCACTAATGGTCTCCTTTCCGGACTTTCCGGAGGCGGAGAATCTCGTCTTACAGTGCAAGAGTTACAAACAAAAGATAGATAAATTGAACTGCAGAATGTAAACTCAAACCAAACAAACAGAATTGAAACTCAGCCGATCTGGACCTCCGAAGTGTCGCGCACTTCCTCCTGGAGCCTCCTGGTCGTAGAGCTTCGTCGTTAGTGCTTTGTTATCACTTGGGAGGCTTAGAATGGTTTCGGAAAGTTATGTATTGAGCTGAGGGGTCGAAGCCCCTTTTATAGCCTTCATTGGGGCGCTTGGGTCGAAGGGGGCGGCTCACAGGGCTTGGTTAAAGCTTATATACGCGTCGAACTCGCCACAGCCGATAAAGCCCTTGACCAGGGTGCCCTGGACCATTCAGGCACCTCACAGACCTTGGTCAAAGCTTATCTCTGCTTCGAACATGCAGCAGCAGATACAGCTTTCAATCAGGGCGCCTGTGACATATGGGGTGCCTGAATGAAGAGCCTGGCTTGCCTCCATTCATTAAGGCACCCTAGTTGATGGGGGCACCTAGCAGCCTACTTTCCAGTCGCGTTGTGTGTTTGTTTGCCTGCTTTGTCTTCCATTTTAGGTACCTACAAAATACAAGCAAACATATATATATCCTTAACCTTAGTGAATTGGTTCTAACTTTGGATTTCTGCGAAACCCTAGGTCGAACTGACGCCTAATGTTCCCTTCTGGGGGAACGCGCCTTTCACCTACTCCTTTCAGGAGAAGTTTTGCCAACCAGTCCATTCGGTTGGGCTTTTACTTTTTTGCCAACCAGTCCATTCGGTTGGACTTTTACTTAGCCTTCAATACTCTCGGATCTCGAGACGTCCGAACCTCGACCCATCTCTACTTATGTCCTTAGTCATCGCTCAGCTATGTTGCTCAATCCCTCAGACCAAGACTTCGTGCCCAAACCCTAGGTCCAGGACTTAGTGCCTAACTTCACTCATCAAGAGACTTTTGCCGAATTCCTCGAACCAGGTCTTCGTGCCCAACCCTTGGCCAGGACTTAGTGCCTAATTCCACGAACCAGGACTTAGTGCCCAGCTTCACTCACCAGGTCTTAGTGCCCAATTCTTAGAACCAGGACTTAGTGACTAGGTTAACTAGGACTTTGGTTTATTTTGTTACTCCTCTCTTGACTACCCTTCCCTTGTTCAGTGTATCACTGACTTAAGCATATTATCAAACATTGAAACACTTAGAGGAGGACATCACTGATGCATCTTGTACCAACAATACTCCAATCTCTGCCAAGGAGTTTTGAGTAGTTCCGACTCAACTATTACATGAATAAGCATGAGTATACATTGAGGGAACTCCTGGGAGAACTCTAGGGGACAGAGGGGCTCTTTCGTAAAGGTTCGCAGTCCTTGGTCACTCAGAAGGTTTCTACTTCAGTGCCAAAAGGCAGGGAGAAGAAAAAACAAGGTGAGTCCAAGAAGGCAGCAGAATCGCAGGGACCTCATGTAATGCCCGAACATTCTCAAATCTAATTTTAGAAATATCCTAGAATTTATTCAAATTTATGGATATTTTTATAGAATTTTTTCCATGGACAAATAAGGCAAAAAAATGAATAAAAAAATAAATTGCGGTGAGAGAAGAATAGGCTTACCAAGTGGGATGAGTTTGTTTTCATTGGAATAAACTAGAAGGAAAGATGGATAAGGTGAAGTTAGTTAAATTTTTCCCATAAATATAAAGGGAACTTAAGGGTTTTTTTAATTGAAACTTTTCCTCACCTTGTCGCCGCCGAACCCTCTCCCTCCCGTGGCGTTTTCTTCCTCCCTCTCCCGAGGCTTCTTCCTCCCTCACTCACGGCAAAGCAAGGAGGAGTCCATGGCTTGTGTTAGGTGGATTCAAGAAGGAGGGCATGCTAGGGGATCTTGTTCTTCGTTGGAACCTCTCCGAGACTCCAAGGACCTTCCCTCTCCCTAAACACTACGCCCTAGAGTTGTAAGAACAAGCGCAGGATATAAGTACCCCTCACCTGCGGTATAAGTAGCTTCGTTCGTATGATTGATTGTCCTAGTTTATCTAATTGCAAGTTTATGCCCACATGTGCAGATTAACTTCCTCTACCGATTTTAAGGGCACCACTAGATGGGTTGGACGTGCTTCCCCCTTTAGTTTGGGGTTTAGACGCACCGTCGAGTGCCTAGGAAGTGTCCTTAAATGAAAAAGGGGAGTTTTTAGGCACGCAAGGTGCTCGAGAAAATGTTAAGAAGCTCTAATATGAGTTTTAGCATGTTATGAAGTTAGCTACCCTTGCTGTATGTTTATGGACCCTAGTTCGTCCATTGGGTGGGCTCCTAGATCGCCCCTAGGCTCTAGATCGCCTAGTAGATGCAAGGTTAAAGAAAAGAATATTTATGAAAGTATTTTAGTTTTTATGACATGTGCTTGGACTCTAGTTCGTCCATGGGTGGGCTCCTAGTTGCCCCTAGGCTCCTAGTTTGCCTAGTAGTGGTACTCTAATGGGTTCGGGATTAGCTACCTCGGATCTATTTAGGGATGTGCGCATTAGCAGCACATTGTCGGGCCCACAGCAGCATGATTATTATTTTCACTTATTATATGTATAAGTTTCAAAAGTTCAGTAATAGCTTTAAGTGAAAACAGTTTTAAGATCATGCTTAGTTCAGTCAGATTCTAAGAATGGTATGTGAATTTAGTTATAAGAATATGATTTAGTTCATGTGCTTAGTATGATGAGTATGCCATGATATTTGTTCAGATTATATGTTTCAGCAAGAATGAATGACAAGCATGATATGCTTTTCCTACATGTGTTTTTAAAAGCATGAGTTTCGAGATATGCATTGTTTTGTGAGTAGGATGGTACTTACTAAGCTTTATGCTTATAGTTTCATTTTTCCTTATACTGCAGATAAAGACAAAAGAAAAATAGAGTAGCGGAAGCGACAGGGATGATGGTGGAGTGTGTGATGGTGGAAACTTGGAATGAAAGAACCTTGGGAACTTGCATTAAGAGGACATGTTATTAAGAATGTTAAATGAATTAGTTCTTGTCATGTTTAACATTTTCCGCATCTTAAGTACCCTGGTTATGTTATTAGCCTTATGCTAGTATGAGTTGATATCGTGCCGTGATGCCATGCCTAGCTTTTACATGTGATATGTTGAGTGATACTTTTCAAATGCATGTTAACTAGTAGTAAAATGCATGGTCTAAGGCTATAGAATCATTTCTGATATTATAGTGATACTATTGATGCATCTAGGCAAAAACAATGCTTAGTTTTAGTAGTAAGTTGATACAAAGTTTATGTTTCTAAATTTATGCTTAGAAGTAGTTGAAGTATGCCTTAATGTCATGAAAACATGTAGAATATGGCCTAGAATCATTGTATACCTGTTAGTAGGCTCAAATATGAGTTTGTGGTGTTTTTGGTACAAAGTAGGTTGACCTTGGCATGTTTTTGGAATCTGAAACTTCAGATTTCATAGCTGCCAGTTGACTGCGACAGTTACCAGTCGACTGGGACCAGTAGAAAAATGGCACAGAAAGTTTCGTCGGCTGCACCAGTCGACTGAAAAGATATCAGTCGACTGGTGCCAATTTAAAAGAAAATGTGATGTAGAGTTGTTGGTTAGAGCTTCAATCATGTAACGCTGAGGTTGGGGGATCAAATCCTGGCCATTCTAATAAAATTAAAGTTTTTGTTTTATTTTGGCTGGTTATACTTCCAACATGATTATGATTTATCGCATCATGCTTGAGTTATGAATCGTTAGTTCAGTACATAGCAAAATAAGAATTTTTAAATTCTCCCCGTTGGTTTAGCATCTGGAAAACAATGATCAGAAATTAGTTAGTCAGTTAGTAGCAATTCGCCTTAAAGCTTAGCACCAAAAGGCGGGTCGTTACACCTCAGGTTAGTGTGAAGAAACCAAGTGCTTCACGAGCTAGCAGGATGGACATTGAAAGGCGAACTGCCCCCATTGTCAAGAGAAAGGTATATCTTTTCTTTTGTCGTTGTAACATGTTTTAGCGGTGTTATCTACCGGTACCTGGTGGGTAGATACGGATGCTACTAAACATGTCTGCAATTCTTTGCAGGGGATTCAGGAAGCCCAACGACTAGCTAAAGAAAAGATTACCGTCTACATGGGATATGCTACGGAGGTGGCGACTATTGCAGTGGGAGTTATTTATTTGTCTTTAGAGAGAAAATAAAGTTTTGGTTTTAAGGAGATTGCTTTTATGTACCAAATTTTAGAAAGAACTCTGGTTCAGTTTCTGAAACAATGGATATTCTATTGCTTTTGTTATGAAAAGTGGAATAGAAAGATTATCTATTTAGGAACATGGATAAACAATTTAAGCAATTAAAACCGAGTCTCCCATGATGCAAATAGTAGCTAATAGCTCATCATCTAATCAAAATAAGATAAAGGTTCCTTCCGAGATGAACCAAACATACCTTTGGCATCTAAGGCTTGGTCTTATTAACCTTAGTAGGATTCAACGGTCGATAGCCAATGGGCCATCGGGTTCATTGGTGGTGGGAGACTTCCCAACCTTTGAATCTTGCTTGGAAGGTAAGACGACCAAGGGTATAGAGCCAAAGATATGTTAGAATCGGTTCATTCTGATTTGTGTGGTCCTATGGCTATCCAGGATAGAGGTAGTTTTGAATACTTTGTGAGACGAATATTCAAAGTTATGGATGCGTTTACTTGATGGCTGCAAGTCTGAATCTTTGATTAGTTCAAAGAATTCAAGACTGTTGTGGAGAAACATCAAGGTAAAAGTATCAAGACACTACGATCGAATCGTGGTGGTGGGTACCTCTTGGGAGAGTTTAGAACTTATCAGGAGATTGGGATACAATCCCAATTGACTGCACCCTGTATGCCCCAACAGAACGGTGCAGCAGTGCGAAGGAAAAGAGCTCTTATGGGGATGGTTAGGACAATGATGAGTTGCTCCGAGTTGCCGGATTTGTTCTAGGGATATGCTCTGGAAACGGTAGCGTACATACTTGATACCATCTAGGTCAGTGCCTCCTACTCTCGTAGAAGTGTGGACTTGGCGAAAGCCAAGTCTAAGACATCTTCAGACATGGGATAGCTCAGCATATGTGCTGAGAGGGGATACTGATAAGATTGGAATCTCATGCGTTTGTTTGTAGGCTATCCTAGAGGAACGAAAGGTGGTTCTATAGTCCTAAGGATCAGAGGGTAATCGTTGGGACGAATACCAGATTCTGAGGAGAAGACTATGTTGATGCAGTCTGACCCTGATTGTTGTTTTGGTGTTGACATCGATTTTAGTTTAGGTTGATGATTATGATTATGGTTAAGTCCTAATCGGGGATTAGGCATGGAGTGATTGGCAAATCCTAGCTTGGAGGGCTAGGTGGTGAAAAGTCCTAACTTGGAGGGTTAGGTGTGACAAATCCTAGCTTGGAGCGCTAGGTGTTAAAAAGTCCTAATTCGGAAGGGTTGGGTGAAAAGTCCTAGCTTGGAGGGCTAGGTGAAAAGTCCTAACTTGGAGGGTTAGGTGAAAAGTCCCAACTTGGAGGGTTAGGTGAAAAATCCTAGCTTGGAGGGCGAGGTGTGGAAAAGTCCTAACTCGGAAGGTTGGGTGAAAAGTCCTAGCTTGGAGGGCTAGGTGAAAAGTCCTAACTTGGATGGTTAGGTGAAAAGTCCCAACTGGAGGGTTAGATGAAAAATCCTGGCTTGGAGGGTCAGGTCCTAGCTTGGAGGGCTAGGTTGGATGAAACCCTAGCTTGGAGGGCTAGGTTGGAGCTCCTGATTGGTCTGGTGACCGATCAGGGAAGTTGGCATGCTACTCCTTCGTGGATCGGTCTGGTGACCGATCTAGCGATGACTGATCAGTCTGGTGACCGATCAGGGAGCACACAGTGAGGTTAGGAACCTACTGTGCGGCTCCTAATCGGACTGGTGACCGATCAGGGAGCAGGCAGTTGCCTCGCTGCTTGGCTTCTGATCGGTCCGGTGACCGATCAGGAAGTACACAGTGAGTTGAGTTCCCCCGCTGATCAGCTCCTGAACGGTCCGGTGACCGATCCACGACCTAGGATCTGATTTCTACGTTTACTGTTCACTCAGGAGTGGACCGATCAGGCTTGAACCTGATCGGTCAGTGGCTATACTGATCAGTCTGGTGACCGATCAGGTTTCACTCTGATCGATCTGGAGACCGATCAGGCCTGTGTCATCGCGAAAGCTGGGAGTCCCAGCTAAGCGGTGGATCGGTCTGGTGACCGACCCACGAGCCCTGGATCGGTCTGGTGACCGATCACTTTAATTTAAAATGCACTGTCAGACGCTCTGATCGCGTCTGAACGTATCTGATTCTCTGCGCTTAATCTCTGATACTCGATTTTCTGCTTGATATGCTGTGCTAATGCTCTGGTTAAGCTGCAGGTGACAGGGAAGGATTCACACACTCAAGGAGAGTCAATGGAGGCCTTTCCATGGAGCAGGTTTGTTCGTTTTCCATCTCAGGTTGCAACGGATGCTGGCGTTGGCTGGAGCTGCTGACTGGGGCTGGTCTGAGGGAGGCTCAGGGAGTCCAGAAGAGCTTAGTAGTGGCTGGTGGTTGCAGGAGAGTAGCTGGAGGCTGCAGTGAGGTGGTGACCTGGAGCTGAGTGGAGGAGACTTAAGTGCTTGGGCGAGCAAGTCTCCACAACTCTAACTGCAACAACTCTGATCAGAATCACTGCGACAACTCTAACTGCAACAACTCTAACTGTAATCTTTGAAGCAACCATCCCTTACTTGAGCACTTGGAGGAAGAAACTGTTAGTGATATGAGAGAAGTGTCCTAAGGCAATCGCCTTGTGATTGTAAGCATTTATTCTAATAAATGAATATTCACTATTTGTGTATACATGTTTGTGTGTTTGATTGAGATCATAAACTCATTTACTGAATGTCCGCAATACAATTCACAGCATGAGAGAATTTGTGATGAATTCACAACTAGTGATTATCTCTACATGTGCAATTGTGAAGTATTGAAATTGTCCCTAGTCGATGAATTGATAAATACGGACACTATCAATTCTGCTGAGACTAGCATGGGTTATTCTCTAATCAGCTGATTCTCACTGGCTGGTGACATTGAGATGTCCGGAGATAAACATGAATGCTAGTTAAGGGAACTAGTTCATTGGAGTGACTGGCTGTAAAACTTCATATGGTAGTCTACATATAGATATGTCAGTGAAGTTCTTACTGCAGCTTAAGTGCGATGTTCCTTTGACTTGCGGTGTTCAAGTCATCTTGGTCATGGAGACTTATACTTTGACATCTTAAGCAAGCATCTCCAAGGAGGTGTGGACCCAGGATGATTGGGTATAAGCCGAATTGCCCGAAGATGTTTGAACAGCCTACAAAGGATTCACCACTCCTTGCGAGGAGATGTATACCCGAGGCCTATCATCGGATTGTTACTCGAAGCCTCTGGCCAGAGCATGACATGTTCAGAGTATGAATCTCTTAAATACATGAGAGTAATTAGAATCCGTAGGACGAGAAAACGTTACTTGGGCTAGGTGTGACGTAGTAGCCTAGTGGGGACTGACACACATAGACCATGTCCTGAACCAAGTGGGTATAAGATGGTGAAGGGAATGGGGCACAATTCATTATAGCTGCTGAAGGGTTTCAGAATTGTTTCTGAGGTCAACCGTTGATCTTTCGATTAATTGGGGATCATGATGTACTACTAGGTGTCACTCATGATCGTTCTATAATTGATTAATTATAGACGGCCAACATAAATCGAAAGCCTATTTGGTCACACGCATAACGAGTAATTCGAAGGATTTAAAACGAGTTGAAAATTGGATTTTCCAATCAAGAGAGATTAAGTTTGGTTGAGTCAAACGATAAGTCGAATCTGAATTTTTCAGAGACACATCGGAAGCGAAAAATGGCTAAGTCTTTTGAAGACTTAATAGATGAATTAAATAAGTTTAATTGATTAGGGCTTGGCTTGGAAGGGCCGGCCAAAGAGGGCCTCCATCCTCTTTGCTTGGCCGACCACAACAAAGGGAGAGAACCAAGTTTTTGGTTCAATTTATAAAATAAACCAAGTGTGGTTTGTTTTATAAAATTATGGATGATATAAATTTTTATATAATAAACCAAGGTTTGGTTTATTTTTCATGGAAATTAAAATGAACCATGGATTGGTTTATTTTATAAAATCAATCATGGATTGATTTACCATGATAAGGAAATTTATTCCATAGGAGAGAAGATTTTTATCATGAATTAAAATATGATTTTAACCATGATATAAAATCAAACTTGGCATGATGGAATAAGTTATTCCATATTTGAGAGGCTTGATGGTTGAGAGACCACTATATAAAGGACCCAAGGCAAGGCTTGGGTAATAATCGAAGAGATGAAGGCATAGGCTCTCTCCCTCTCTTTCTCTCCTTCTCTTCTCCCCTTCTTGTCGTGCGCCAACCAGCCCCAAGAAGGAGCACCAGCCGGCCATCCTTTTATGGTTAGTCTTCTGACTTCTCTCTTGGTTTTTCTTGTCGCGTTCTCGGAGAATCTAGTAGTTCTCGAGAACACGAAACTCGTGGCTTTGCGAAGTCATCCCGAAGATACTCGGCGTGGACGCGAATAGAGGCGGAGCTTCCAAGGGACGCTTACGGTTGGATCTCATCCCTTCCTTCGAGTTACGCGAGGTAATACGTAAATTAGTTTATGTTTCTGCAAAATTTCAAATATATGATCATGTCTACACAAGATAAAATTGCATACTTAGATGTGTGGTTAAATGATTTAGAGAAATTATTTATGCTAAACCTTCCGTTGCACGTAATTAATTTTAAAATTACGAACCCGCATCCATGTCAACATGCACCCGGTCCCAACAGTGGTATCAGAGCTGAGGTTTGTGTTCAACATAATCATATAATTGTTTTTGCGGAAAGCTTTGTCATGATCTCAATTTTGAAAAAAAATTTCAATTATGGAAACTTTCCAATTATGGTAAATTTTTTATTTAGGAATTTCAAAGTTTGGAAATCCTCATGAAATTTCGCAAACTTTTGAAATATCTCTGTTTCTGAAATTTTATGATAATTGTGAAAACTTTCCATTTTAGGAACTTTCCAATTTTGGAAATTTCCCATTTTTGGAAATACGTAAGTTTTCTTTGTACCAGAAACTTACAATTATTCTGAAAACCTTTTATTTTTGGAAACTTTTCATTTATGGAAAGCTCGCAATTTTGGGCACTTTCTTTCAAGACAGTTTAGACAAATTATGGGAATATTAATTGGCATTTAAATTTATAATTGGAAATTAAATTATTTATAAAATTCTTTATTTTGGATTGAGCCTCGGGGAGCTGTCCAATTTAAAGTTAGTTGTTATAATTAAATTTCCTAAATTGAATTTAAACTGTCAAATGCTTATTTTGGATTGAGCCTCGGGGAGCCGTCTAAATTAAGTTATTGATATTAATTTTTCATAAATAAAATATGTGATCAAATCTTGGAAAATTTTGAGGTGATTCTCAAACGATAATTTCCTTATTTGATTTATGAGGTGATGCTCTTACATATTATTGTCTCCAAAATTAATTAGGAAAATTATTTCCTATAGAGTATATTTCTTTAAATAAGATTTTCATGAAAATAATATGTGGTTGAATTAAGGGAATCTGTTTCTTAATTTAATAAGATTTGATTTAGAGAAATCAAAGTCTTAAACATATTATTTCCGAAATTGATTATGATAATTCAGGAAATTGTTTCCCAAAACAATTCCTTGAATAAAGTATGAAATTAAAATTAGGAAATCCGGTTCCTAATTCAATTAATGAAACTTGATAAATTAAGTCACATACATACTTTATTAAGGAAATCGTTAGAACATGACATAATTACATGTCATGAATGTGCATAAAAGAAAAGGATGAAAGCCAAAACCCCTTACAAAATACTAAGGCCAACAACTTCCATTAATATGGTTAGAACCGGAGTTTTGTTTCTCATTTGGGTTGATGGACACATCCATGCCCGGCTTGAACCTCAACATGTTCAAACCATGGAATTAGTTTATGATTAATATAGTTGGAGTCAGAGGTCAATCCTTAGTTTTGGTTGTTGGACACATCCAAGCCTGACGAAACGGTTGAATGAGCTCCAACCATATTAAAACTATTTCTTGATTAATGGGTCAGCCTTAAGCTTGGAGCATCGATTTGTTGTGCCACAGCCAAGGTCGATGTAAAGAGAGGTGCAGTTGGGTGCTATGTATATTGTTGCATACTTGTTAATGAGTTAACAACCCAATGATTTATGCAAACATTCAATTAGTTGATAGCATAATGTGATAGTTACATATGTATAATATGTAATCAGTATAATTACCTACCTTCATAGCTAAGAATAACTTGATGGACTCTAGCCATGGTTGTTCTTATCTATGATTGGATATCAACCTATTTGGAGATGTTCCTATGATCTCCCGAATTGATAAAAAGGGTTATTCAATTTGAAAAATAAATAGGATTTAATTAATGTATATTGATGCATTCTTTATCATTCTCATCACATAACCTCAATTTGTATTTCTAGGATAATCACCTGATCATGTCTTCTCTGAATTTGCGTTCCATTTTGGACACCAATAAGCTGACTGGGCCAAACTTCATGGACTGGCTTCGAAACCTGAGGATAGTCCTCAAGGCAGAAATGCTTGCTTATGTCCTTGAAGAACAACTTCCCAACCATCCTCCTGAAGATGCAACTCCAGACCAGTTAGTGGCCTATCAGAAACATGTGGTCGATTCTGAACTTGCGAGTTGCATCATGCTGGCCGCTATGGTACCTGAACTACAAAAGCAGCATGAGCATATGGATGCTCATACCATCGTCTTCCATCTTCATGAACTGTTTGACGAGCAGGCGAGATCCGAAAGGTTTGAGGTCTCCACACTCTTCTTCACCTCTAAGATGCAGGAAGGCACTTCTGTTTCACAGTTTGTGTTGAAGATGTTGGGGTACATTGAGCGACTAGGCACACTCGGATATGCAATGGATCACGAACTAAGTATTGACTTAATTCTGCATTGTTTGCCCAAGAGTTACTCACAATTTGTGATGAACTATCGGATGAACAAACTAGAGACTACCATTCCTGAGTTGCTTAACCTGCTGAAGACTGTAGAGCCTTCTATAAAGAGGATCAGAAGACGGTACTGTTAGTTGGTTCCTCAAAGAAAGGCTCTAAGAGGAAACCCAAAGAACAAAATAAGGGAAGGAAGAAAAAGGCCAAAAAGATTGAAAAGGCACCAAAAGGCACTTACCATCACTGCGGCAAGGAGGGCCACTGGCGAAGAACCTGCAAGGTTTATCTTTAGTCCTTGAAGAAGAAGGCATCTGATGCCCCATCCTCTTTAGGTATCTTCGTTATTGAATGTCACTCTATTTCCTCGGACACTTGGGTACTTGATACTGGGTGTAGCTCACATATATTGTAACGACTCGAAAAATTTTCTCAATATTTTCTTTAAAATATTGATCATGTCTAGATAAATTTTCGAGGAACATAGAGATACTAGTAGGAACCTTAGCATGATTAGCCATGATTTTCTATATGGAATAAGAAGCTAAGTACTAATGGGTCTTCCATGGGCTTTTCTAGTACCATGGTTATTAGTGGATCTTAGGTAGAATTTAATATAAATAGAAATGAGCTTCAATTAGGAATATTAGCAGGGCTATTGGTAGGCCTTAGGGGGGCATTGCCGAAAAAAAATAAAAAAATAAAAAATAAAATAAAAATAAAGTGCATACACCAATGATTGAACCTAATGTATCACCATGCATGTACTAACCAATTCACCTAGCAAGAGAGTGCTAGTAGAGAATGAAGAGGATTATGGTTAAGGCTTAGGGAAGTGAAGAGTCATCAAGAGAAGAGGCACCATGCCCCTTCACTTGCCCCCTTTCATGTAGTATAAAAGAGAAGGGAAGGGAAGAGACAACTTAACACTTAAGCCATTGTCCTCTTCCTCCACCAAAACTCTTTCTCTCCCTCTTCTTCCTTCTCCTAGCCGAAACCCACCAAGGCTCCTCTTCCTTGGAAAAGCTTCACAAGGAGACTTTCTCTTGAAGATCCAAGGCTTCCTACAAGGCTTCAAGGGCTAGGGGTGATCAAGGGATAACAAGGTCTTCATCCTCTTCTCTATTTAGGGTCTATAACCAAAACACCAAGTGTAAGACTCCCTCACCTGTGGTATAATAGTTTATGTTGTTTATCAAGATTTAAGATGTTGTTTGGGATTTATGTTGAGAAAACAAAGGATTAAGGCTCCTAAGATTTTCGGCCAAGCATGTTTTGGGACTAAGATGATGTTAAAAACCCTTCTTATGTTTCCTAATGTTTACTCATGATAAGTTAAGCATAAAAGTATGATTTTGGAAATTTTGTAGCACCCTAGAACCCCTTTAGGGTTTCAGCCACCACCCATGTTCCATGGCTAGGTTTAAAATTTAACCCTTCAAGCATGGTTAGTATGTTTTCTATGATATAATGGGTATTAATGGTGACTTATATGAATTTCCCTATGGACTTATTACCCTTCTAGGGTTTCGGCCAATGCATGATATAGGGCTAGGACTTAGGGTTAAATCCAATCAAGGGTTCAAATGGTTTCCTATGACATTGTATGTATTGTATTGGAGGTTAATTATGGCCTATGTGAATTTTCCATGGACTTATGGTTCTTTAGGGTTTCGGTGAAGACCATGATCTAGGGTTTGGATTGGGTTAAGGTCTCAAGGATACTTATTTATAGGTTACTATGATGTAAGTATATGGTTAAGCATGATGAAAGGATCTTTATGTTACCAAAACCCTAGCTTTATGTGTTATGTATCATGACTTTGTATGTTTAGGTTATGTGTTATGTTTTACTCATGAATATTTTAGACCATATACCATGAACATATGTAATTGATGTAGGGGTAGGTTAAATAGAATAATGCATGTAGGATGTTAAATGCCTATAATAGATATATGTGTATGAAGGTCTATGCATGTTCTATAATGAATGTCATGAACCTAAGTACTGTAGAATACCATGAACCTAAGTGGTATGTATCATGTTCATATGTATCTTACCCATGCATGCTCTATGATGGATACTATGATTATGCAGGCTAGATAAAATGTACCATGTATGAAATGCATGTTTATCTTATGTACCATGATCATGCAAGCTTTATGGACTAGGATGATGCTCATATCTTAGGATATAATTATGTATGTCAGTCATGTTTTATGAATGAAAATGATGAATGAAGATAAAGTTCATGCCTTCGAGGCATAATGATGATATGGAATGAAAATGATGAATGAAGATAAGGTTCATGCCTTCAAGGCATAATGATGATGTTAAGCATTAAGAATGAATGATTATGCCATGTATGTTTTATGAATGAAGAAGCATGTGAAATTATTTTATTTTATGAATGGGTTTGTACCGGACGTAAGTAAGGTCCACGGTTCTGGACTACCGATGAAGCTGTCCACGGTTCTGGACTACCGATGAAGCTGTCCACGGTTCGGGACTACCGATGAAGCTGTCCTTACCGTAGTAGGTCGAGATTAGCTACCTCGTATTTACTTAGGGATGCGCGCACATGATGTATGTATGTGGTACAAGCCAAGGCCCCATGATGTTATGATTATGTTTAAGTATTTATAAGTATGATTTCCAAATAAGCATCCTTATGTATATGCATTTGACTCATGCATCCATTCATGTTATGCATTTATGCTAAGAATATGCTTATGATATGCTTATGATTTATGCTAAGAATATGCTTATGAATTGTGTTAAGAAGATGCTTATGTTTATGTTAAGAACCATACCATGTTAAATGCCTTTTTATGCTTATGTTTATGTTAAGAACCATACCATGTTAAATGCATTTTTATGCTTATGTTCTATGTTAAGAACCATGTCATGTTAAATATTTTTTTTTATGCTTATGTTCTATGTTAAGAACCATGCCATGTTAAATGTTTTTTTTTATGCTTATGTTCTATGTTAAGAACCATGTCCTGTTAAATGTTCATATGATTATGTTTTATGTGACATATGGATTTTAGTGAGTAGGAAAGGGTCTTACTAAGCCTGTATGCTTATAGTCTTATTTTCTTATACCGCAGATCAAGCAAGAGGGTACTAAGAGAAGCAGTAGGAGGGGCAAGAGCGTATGTGTGGCAGTGACATGGCAAAGGATTCTTCTATTTATACTGATTGCATGTCTTGTGTTTTGAAACGCCTCATTAGGTTCTATGCTATACCTATGATAGTTATGCCTAAAGAATAACTTACTCTTATGATGCTTATGGATAAGTTACTTGCTACTTATGATGCTTATGGATAAGTTACTTGCTACTTATGATGCTTATGGATAAGTTATGGAATGTTTAGATCATGATGCTCCGTATGTGGTTAATATGCTAAGTTACAATGTCACCATGTTCATGAATGATAGTTAAGGTATATATACATGATTCAAGTATTAGTTGCATGGTTAAACGCATGTGTAATAAGTTTAAAGAAAAAAATTATTCCGCTGCATTAAGATGTTCATATGCCTATGTATGTTAGCATAACGCCGCCTCTCGCCACACCGTAAGGTGTGGGAAAAAGGCGGGCGTTACAGGTTGGTATAAGAGCAGTTTGCCATCTCACTACACACACATCAAACCTTCTTCCTGCCGCTTCCAAGTAAGTACCTCTATGCATACCTTATGTTCTTTTATGATTTTAGAATACACGAGTATGAAGGATATCTTATGATAGGAAGTACTTTTAGGATATGTAGATATGAAATCTTATGATAGGAATTACTTTTAGGATATGTAGATGTGAAATCTTATGATAGGAAGTACTTTTATGATATAATATGAACGATACTTTATCTTATTTTTATGAGACCAAACACTTTCGAAATTGATATGCGGGTAGGAACCTAAAAAAAAATTAACTACTAACGTAAAGGAACCCGACTTTATTTTGTGTGCTTTTCTCTGTATATATTTGTGAATTGAAAAAAAAACTAGTTTTGTACTGGTTTTTGTCAGTTTTGTACTGACTATGTCGTTTTTTTTCAATTCCAGATGTTGCATGAGATCTGCATCCCGAGTCGTGGCTATGAGCGATGTCGTGAGTTGATGGAGCAAATAGAAGAAGTGGAATATAGTCCGGTCTTTGGAATCCAAGGCAATATGGGAAAACTGGACCCATTATTTTGGAAACTCGAGCAGGAAGGGTTTCCAATCATGGATGACTGTAGAATTGGAACACTGCTTCGTTCATTTCCAAAGCGTGCGAGGGAAGTTGCTTATCAGATATGGGGGCAGCATGAATGTCGGATCTCATATACGGAGTTATGTAAGCAGCTTCTTCGCCATGAGTTTCCGGAGGATCTGGGAGATTCTGAGGAGGATCCTGAGATGCTCGAGGAAGATCCAGAGATGTTCGAGGAGGATCCCGAGATGTTTGAGGAAGATCCCGAGATGTTTGAGGAGGATCCCGAGATGTTCGAGGAAGATCCCGAGATGCTCGAGGAAGACCCTGAAATGCTCGAGGAAGATCCCGAGATGCTCGAGGAAGATCTGGAGATGTTCGAAGAAGACCCCGAGATGCTCGAGGAAGACCCCTAGATGCTCAAGGAAGACCCCGAGATGCCCGAGGAGGTTCCCGAGATAGATGAGGAGGATCCGATGGAAACAGTAGAAGACCCCGAGCCAGGTCGGGGGGAGATGAACGAGAGAGTGATAGCCACTGCCATAATAATTTTTATTATGGCATGATGTCGACCTATCTAGTTCATTAAGTTCGGTTGGTTTTTGGTATGTGAACTTGTAAGGTTTAATAAATAAAGTTGTGTTAAAAAAAATGGTGATCCGAGCCTTTAGAGAATCAAGCAGGAGATTCTAGAAGGAAGGGGGCGATGGTTTTCGTATCGCCGACGGGGGAGTAACATATTTTAGGGATCGTCTATGTATCCCTAATGATCCGGAGCTGCAGAGAGAAATATTAACAGAAGCTCACGGAACCCCTTATTCGATGCATCCGGGATCCACCAAGATGTATCAAGACCTGAAGGAGAAATTCTGGTGGTCCGGTATGAAGAGGGAGGTGGCTCAGCATGTTAGCACTTGCCTGACCTGCCAACGAGTGAAAGCAGAACACCAGCGACCCGGAGGAGTTCTGCTGCCACTTCCAACTCCGGAATGGAAATGGGAAGATATCTCTATGGATTTCATTTCAGGACTTCCCAGGACTACAAACGGATATGATGCAATATGGGTAATTGTGGACAGGTTGACTAAGTCTGCTCACTTCTTAGCAATCAAGATGACTTATTCGATTGAACAACTAGCTCAATTATATGCTAAAGAGATAATCAGACTTCATGGAGTTCCCAAGACCATCATCTCCGATAGGGATGGTCGCTTTACCTCACATTTTTGGGAGTGCGTTCAGAAGTCTCTCGGTACTAAACTACGTTTCAGTACAGCTTTTCACCCTCAGACTGACGGGCAAACTGAACGAGTAAACCAAGTACTGGAGGACATGTTGCGGGCTTGTGCCCTGGATTTCAAAGGGAGTTGGTGTCGATACCTATGTTTAGCGGAATTCGCTTACAAAAATAGCTACCAAGCTACTATCGGAATGACACCTTATGAGGCCTTGTACGAGAGGAGATGTAGGTCTCCAATCTGTTGGTACGAAGGTGGTGAAAAGAAGGAAATGGGACTCAAAACGGATCTTATCGACGACACCACCCGAGCTATACAGAACATTTGGCAACGGATAGAAGCTGCTCAGAGCCGGCAGAAGAATTATGCGGATGTCCAGCGTAGGCCACTGGAATTTGATGTTGGAGATTTGGTGTTTCTCAAAGTGGCCCCTATGAAAGGGGTAACGAGATTTGGGAAGAAAGGAAAACTAAGTCCGCGTTATGTGGGACCATACCCGATTATGAAAAGAGTCGGCAAGGTGGCATATGAGCTAGAGCTACCTCAAGGGATGTCAGCTATCCATAACGTGTTCCATGTGTCAATGCTCAAGAACTGTATTCCAAACAGAGATCAAGTGATCGAGCCGCAGACGGTACAAGTTCAGGAGGACCTAAGTTTTGAAAGCCGACCTACCCAGGTCTTGGATCGGGAAATCAAAAAGCTAAGGAACAAGGAGGTACCCTTAGTCAAGGTCCTATGGAAAGTCAAAGGTTCGAGGAAGCTACCTGGGAACGCGAGGACGAGATGAGACGCAAGTACCCAGAGCTATTCTAAGTTCGAGGACGAACTTTCACGAGGTATGGGGGATTGTAACGACCCAAAAAATTTTTTCAATATTTTCTTTAAAATATTGATCATGTCTAGATAAATTTTCGAGGAACATAGAGATACTAGTAGGAACCTTAGCATGATTAGCCATGATTTTCTATATGGAATAAGAAGCTAAGTACTAATGGGTCTTCCATGGGCTTTTCTAGTACCATGGTTATTAGTGGATCTTAGGTAGAATTTAATATAAATAGAAATGGGCTTCAATTAGGAATATTAGCAGGGCTATTGGTAGGCCTTAGGGGGGGGCATTGCCGAAAAAAAATAAAAAAATAAAAAATAAAATAAAAATAAAGTGCATGGACCAACGATTGAACCTTAGACCTAATGTATCACCATGCATGTACTAACCAATTCACCTAGCAAGAGAGTGCTAGTAGAGAATGAAGAGGATTATGGTTAAGGCTTAGGGAAGTGAAGAGTCATCAAGAGAAGAGGCACCATGCCCCTTCACTTGCCCCCTTTCATGTAGTATAAAAGAGAAGGGAAGGGAAGAGACAACTTAACACTTAAGTCATTGTCCTCTTCCTCCAACTAAAAGTCTTTCTCTCCCTCTTCTTCCTTCTCTAAGCCGAAACCCACCAAGGCTCCTCTTCCTTGGAAAAGCTTCACAAGGGGACTTTCTCTTGAAGATCCAAGGCTTCCTACAAGGCTTCAAGGGCTAGGGGTGATCAAGGGACAACAAGGTTTTCATCCTCTTCTCTATTTAGGGTCTATAACCAAAACACCAAGTGTAAGACTCCCTCACCTGTGGTATAATAGTTTATGTTGTTTATCAAGATTTAAGATGTTGTTTAGGATTTATGTTGAGAAAATAAAGGATTAAGGCTCCTAAGATTTTCGGCCAAGCATGTTTTGGGGCTAAGATGATGTTAAAAACCCCTCTTATGTTTCCTAATATTTACTCATGATAAGTTAAGCATAAAAGTATGATTTTGGAAATTTTGTAGCACCCTAGAACCCCTTTAGGGTTTCGGCCACCACCCATGTACCATGGCTAGGTTTAAAATTTAACCCTTCAAGCATGGTTAGTATGTTTTCTATGATATAATAGGTATTAATGGTGACTTATATGAATTTCCCTATGGACTTATTACCCTTCTAGGGTTTTGGCCAATGCATGATATAGGGCTAGGACTTAGGGTTAAATCCAATCAAGGGTTCAAATGGTTTCCTATGGCATTGTATGTATTGTATTGGAGGTTAATTATGACCTATGTGAATTTTCCATGGACTTATGGTTCTTTAGGGTTTCGGTGAAGACCATGATCTAGGGTTTGGATTGGGTTAAGGTCTCAAGGATACTTGTTTATAGGTTACTATGATGTAAGTATATGGTTAAGCATGATGTAAGGATCTTTATGTTACCAAAAACCCTAGCTTTATGTGTTATGTATCATGACTTTGTATGTTTAGGTTATGAGTTATGTTTTACTCATGAATATTTTAGACCATATACCATGAACATATGTAATTGATGAAGGGGTAGGTTAAATAGAATAATGCATGTAAGATGTTAAATGCCTATAATAGATATATGTGTATGAAGGTCTATGCATGTTCTATAATGAATGCCATGAACTTAAGTACTGTAGAATGCCATGAACCTAAGTGGTATGTATCATGTTCATATGTATCTTACCCATGCATGCTCTATGATGGATACTATGATTATGCAGGCTAGATAAAATGTACCATGTATGAAATGCATGTTTATCTTATGTACCATGATCATGCAAGCTTTATGGACTAGGATGATGCTTATATCTTAGGATATAATTATGTATATATGTCATGTTTTATGAATGAAAATGATGAATGAAGATAAAGTTCATGCCTTCGAGGCATAATGATGATATGAAATGAAAATGATGAATGAAGATAAGGTTCATGCCTTCAAGGCATAATGATGATGTTAAGCATTAAGAATGAATGATTATGCCATGTATGTTTTATGAATGAAGAAGCATGTGAAATTATTTTATTTTATGAATGGGCTTGTACCGGACCTAAGTAAGGTCCACGGTTCTGGACTACCGATGAAGTTGTCCACGGTTCTGGACTACCGATGAAGCTGTCCACGGTTCTGGACTACCGATGAAGCTGTCCACGGTTCGGGACTACCGATGAAGCTGTCCTTACCCTAGTAGGTCGAGATTAGCTACCTCGTATTTACTTAGGGATGCGCGCACATGATGTATGTATGTGGTACAAGCCAGGGCCCCATGATGTTATGATTATGTTTAAGTATTTATAAGTATGATTTCCAAATAAGCATCCTTATGTATATGCATTTGACTCATGCATTCATTCATGTTATGCATTTATGCTAAGAATATGCTTATGATATGCTTATGATTTATGCTAAGAATATGCTTATGAATTGTGTTAAGAAGATGCTTATGTTTATGTTAAGAACCATACCATGTTAAATGCCTTTTTATACTTATGTTTATGTTAAGAACCATACTATGTTAAATGCCTTTTTATGCTTATGTTCTATGTTAAGAACCATGCCATGTTAAATGTTTTTTTTATGCTTATGTTCTATGTTAAGAACCATGCCATGTTAAGTGTTTTTTTTATGCTTATGTTCTATGTTAAGAACTATGCCATGTTAAATGTTTTTTTTATGCTTATGTTCTATGTTAAGAACCATGTCCTGTTAAATGTTCATATGATTATGTTTTATGTGACGTATGGATTTTAGTGAGTAGGAAAGGGTCTTACTAAGCCTGTGTGCTTATAGTCTTATTTTCTTATACCGCAGATCAAGTAAGAGGGTACTAAGAGAAGCAGCAGGAGGGGCAAGAGCGTGTGTGTGGCAGTGACATGGCAAAGGATTCTTCTATTTATACTGATTGCATGTCTTGTGTTTATGATAGTTATGCCTAAAGTATAACTTACTCTTATGATGCTTATGGATAAGTTGCTTGCTACTTATGATGCTTATGGATAAGTTACTTGCTACTTATGATGCTTATGGATAAGTTATGGAATGTTTAGATCATGATGCTCCGTATGCGGTTAATATGCTAAGTTACAATGTCACCATGTTCATGAATGATAGTTAAGTTATATATACATGATTCAAGTATTAGTTGCATGGTTAAACGCATGTGTAATAAGTTTAAAGAAAAAAATTATTCCGCTGCATTAAGATGTTCATATGCCTATGTATGTTAGCGTAACACCGCCTCTCGCCACACCGTAAGGTGTGGGAAAAAGGCGGGCGTTACATATATGTAATGACATATAGGGGCTAAGGAATAGAAGAAGACTCGTCAAGGGAGAAGCGAATTTGCAAGTTGGAAATGGAGCAAAGATTGACGCGAATAGAGGCGAAGCTTCCAAGGGACGCTTACGGTTGGATTTCATCCCTTCCTTCGAGTTACAAGAGGTAATACGTAAATTAGTTTACGTTTCTGCAAAATTTCAAATATATGATCATGTCTACACAAGATAAAATTGTATGCTTAGATGTGTGGTTCAATGATTTAGAGAAATTATTTATGCTAAACATTCCGCTGCACGTAATTAATTTTAAAATTACGAACCCGCATCCATGTCAACATGCACCCGGTCCCAACTGAAACAAGAGGCTTGGTGAGTCTATCAGCGAGAAGACACGAAGAAGGGAGTTCTTGCGTGAGATCGTCGCTGGGTGGAGCTCGAGTGAAGCGCTACTTGTGTTCTTGTCTGTCCTAAGTGCTAAGTAAGATCCTTCTTGTGTTTCATTGTGCTTAAAACTCTATCTTTTTGTTGAAACCCTGTGGAGTGGTTACTCCACCGAGAAGGAGATTGCTTTCTATCCGGATTTTCCGGGGCTTGATCTGCCGACGATCAAGGGATCGCCCACCTTACGGGCACGCCAAGGAGTAGGGCAAGTTATCCCCGAACCTTGTAAATCCTCTTGTTAGCGTTCTTGTGTCTGCTCATAGTTTAGGGTTTAGTTTTCTACAAATACTCTATTTTATTGTGCTTCCGCTGTGCTACTAACGATTGAAGTGCAGAAAATTGATAAGTGGTAAAATCCAAGTGTTTGGCTATATTCACCCCCCCTCTCTAGCCATCCGAGTTCCAACAAGTGGTATCAGAGCTTGGGGCTCTGTACAAGCGGATTAACAACCGAGAGCTATCAAGAATGACTTTGAGAGAAGGCTTCTCCACCACCCGACCTCCTTTCTTCGATGGAGCAGATTTACAATATTGGAGATCGAAGATGAAGTATTACTTAAAGATGGACATCAACACTTGGTTCGCGGTGAAGGAGGGTTTTACCCCTCAGAAGGATGATGAAGGCAAAGAACTAGAGTCTTGGCGTTGCTCGGCTGAACAAACTCGAAAGAGTGAAGCCGACGCGAAGGCGGTGGTGACCCTACAATGCAACATGAACAAAGACCAACTCATCAAGGTTGGTCCATTCTCAAGCGCTAAAGACTTGCGGAACAAGCTCATAGAACTCCACGAAGGCACCCGAGACTCAAGAATCGCCAAGAGGGACTTATTCCTCAATCAACTTCAAAACCTCTCCATGAAGGAGAATGAGACTGTAAGTGAGCTCCACAACAGATTCAAAGAGGTATTGAATGGTCTCCACTCAATTGATGAAAAGGTCGAGAATCGCGACCTTGTGAGGTATGTATTAAAAGCATTTCCAAGGAATGCATTGTGGTCATCCATGGTGGATGCCTACAAAGTTTCCAAGGATTTATCAATTGTTAAACTAGATGATCTATTTTGTGAAATGGAATTACATGAGATGGCTAATAAAGGCCCCAAGGAAAAGGGGATTGCCTTAGTTGCAGGGGACCGATCCAATAAGAAGAAGAAGGAGAAGGAAGTCTCCTCATCTTCTTCCTCATCCGAATCCGAGTTCGAATTCGAGGAAGATGACAGCGGGTCTTCTTCCTCTGAGATGGCAAATTTTGTGAGAAGGATGATGAGAAGGAGTCGACGCTTCAAGGGTAAAGGTAACCCTAGTGAAGCTAAAGTTGATAAGTCTAATGCTTCTTGTTATCAGTGTGGCAGGAAAGAGCACTTCAAGAGTGAATGCCCAAAGCTAAAGAAGAAGGAGGAGAAATCCAAGAAGAAAGAGGAGAAATCAAAGAAAAAGAAGAAGGCCTTGAAAGCCACTTGGGATGAGTCCTCCTCAAGCTCATCGGATGAAGAGGAGGAGAAGAGCACAAGGCATGTGACACTCATGGCTCTTGGAGAAGAAAACAGTGATGAATCCTCCGACTCCTCAAACGTGGCTTCATCATCTTCGGATGATGAAGAGGTAACCTCTCCCGAACTTGAAAAATGTTATAGAGCAATTGCATGTTTAACCAATATGTTGAAGAAGTCAAAAAATAGGGTTAAATCATTGCAATTAGATGTTGAACAATTGAAATCATCTAGGGATGAGAACATAGATGATTTACATGTTGAAATGTTAGAGGATGAAATTAAATCTTTGAAAATTGAGATTGAACATTTGAAATCCTCTAGGGTTGAGGATGTAGATGATTTGCATGATGAATTGCTAGAGGATGAAAACCAATCATTGAAGAGTGAAGTTGAGAGACTCAAGAATATTCTTGAGAAATTCTCAATAAGCTCAAAGACCCTAGACATGATCTTGAATGCCCAAAGGGCGGTCTACAATAGGGCCGGTATTGGTTACCGACCCAAAGAACCTTCATTTGTGTCCTTAATGTCAAGGACTGGTGTTAGGCCACTTAAGACACCCAAGGTTCATAAGAAAGTTGTCAAGACATGGGTGCCTAAGTCTTGTCTAGTAGGTGGTTTAGGTCCTAAGATTTGGGTACCTAAAACTTTTATTTTTCGAATTGTGTAGGTTATGATTGAGGGGGAGCATCTATCAACTTGGTTCGTTGATAGTGGATGCTCCAAACACATGACCGGGGATAGATCATTGTTTACCACCCTTCAAAGAAAAAGTAAAGGTAATGTTTCATTTGGTAACAATGGTAGTCTTAAGGTCATAGGAATAGGAGACATTCAAATATCCGAATGTCTTAGAATTAAAAATGTCCTTCTAGTCAAGGGGATGACATTTAATCTCCTAAGTGTCAGTCAATTGTGTGATGCGGGTTACACAATTGATTTCCAACCAAGTCAATGTCTAGTTAGACAACATGACAACTTTGACATGGTACTAGTAGGAACTAGAGTAGATAACATTTACCAAGTTTCCTTTAAAAGTGCTATTAATGCTTTTGCTAAGTGTCTCATGTCAAAAGAAGAGGAGTCCACCCTTTGGCACTGGAGGCTAGCACATGTTAACATGAAGAACATCCGGAAGTTGGCCAACAAGGGATTAGTTCGTGGCTTACCAAGCATCAAGTATGAAAAAGATAAACTTTGTGATGCATGTCAAATGGGTAAGCAAACAGAATCTGCACATAAAGGTAAAAGCGCTGTAAGTACTTCAACCGCTTTGGATTTACTTCATATGGATTTGTTTGATTGTAGCACTATCATATCATTGAATGGAAGTAGATATTGCTTTGTTATCATTGATGATTTTACTAGATTTACATGGACTTATTTTCTTAAATATAAAGACCAAACCTTAGATGTTTTTATTTCTTTTTGTAGAAGAGTTGAAAATGAAAAATCATCAACAATTAAGACAATTAGAAGTGATCATGGAGGTGAATTTCAAAACCAATGATTTTTAGAATTTTGTCAAGATAGAGGGTATAGACATGAGTTCTCCACTCCTAGAACACCACAACAAAATGGTGTTGTAGAGAGGAAGAATCATGTTCTACAAGAAGCTGCACGAAGCATGCTCAATGAGTACTTACTACCGAGTAACTTATGGGCTGAAGCTGTAAACATGGCTTGCTACGTGCAAAATCGTGTTCTAATACATAATTTCTTAGGTAAGACTCCCCATAAACTTTGGTTTGGAAAACCACCTACTGTTAAACACCTTAGGGTGTTTGGTTGTAAGGTGTTCATCCTAAACACCAAGGACCATCTTGGAAAGTTCACGGCAAAGGCTGATAAAGGAATACTGGTCGGGTACTCCCTAGTTAGCAAAGCCTATCGAGTCTACAACAAGAAATCTAAATTGGTTGAAGAATCTTCTGATGTTGTCTTTGAAGAAATTCCAAAAGCCAATGAACAACTAGAAGATGAAGTTCAATTGGAACTTAGGAGACTATATTTGAATGAAACTCCAAATGTTGTTGATGGTGATGAGTCTGATGACAGTGAGCCTAGACAACCCATTGATCAGCCGGATCCTGAGGTTGAGCTTGTGTCTAGTGAAACCATTCAAGAAGCACCACCAACACCTAGGCAAACTAGATTAGCCTCTAGTCATCCCCAAGACCAAATTGTTGGAGACATCCATCATGGGGTTAGAACTAGATCATTCTTTAGAAATGAGGCTAATGAAGTTGCTTTAATTTTCGAAATTGAACCTAGAAAAATTGATGAAGCATTAAATGATCCCGATTGGATCATCGCAATGCAAGATGAACTAGGTCAATTCGAAAGGAGTCAAGTTTGGGACTTGGTCCCTAGACCTAAGAAGACCACCATCATTGGAACCAAATGGGTTTTCAAAAATAAATTGAACCATAAGGGAGAAATCATAAGAAACAAGGCACGTTTAGTAGCCAAGGGCTATAGTCAAGTTGAAGGCCTTGATTAAGATGAAACTTATGCTCCCGCAGCACGATTGAAGTCCATCCGATTGATGCTTGCATTTGCAGCACATCGTGGCTTCAAGCTATATCAAATGGATGTCAAATCAGCCTTTCTAAATGGTTTAATTAGAGAAGAGGTCTATGTTGAACAACCTCTGGGGTTTGAGAGTACCGAATTTCCAAACCATGTATTTAAGCTCAAAAAGGCACTCTATGGCCTTAAACAAGCACCCCGAGCTTGGTACGAGCAGTTGTCAATATTTTTAATTGAAAAAGGCTTTGTAAGAGGCCAAATATACCCTACACTATTTCTACGGAGAGATGATGATAATATTTTTGTAGCCCAAGTATATGTCGATGACATAATTTGTGGCTCAAATAATAAGGGCTATTTAAATGAGTTCATTGTACACATGGAGAGTGAATTTGAAATGAGTCTAGTGGGAGAGTTGACTTTCTTCCTTGGACTTGAAATCAAACAAACCCGAGATGGGATCCATGTGCACCAATCAAAGTATACTCAAGAAATGCTTCGAAAATTCAATATGAGTGATTCAAAAGAAGTAATCACTCCCATTGCTACAAACACAAGATTAGACAGTGATGAGAGTGGTAAACCTATTGATTTGACTCAATATCGGAGCATGATAGGTAGTTTGCTCTACCTCACAGCTAGTCGACCTGATATACTTTTTGCTGTGGGTATGTGCACTAGATATCAAGTTTGTGCCAAGGAATCTCACTTGATTGCTGTCAAGAGAATTTTGAGATATCTTAAAGGCACAATTGGTGTTGGTCTATGGTATCCCTGTACCAAATCCTTTGACCTAATTGGCTATACCGATTCCGACTACGCTGGATGCAAGTTGGATCGGAAAAGCACAAGTGGGGCTGCCAATTCTTAGGTTCATCCTTAGTTAGTTGGTCGAGTCGGAAGCAACATTGTGTTGCTCTCTCCACGACCGAGGCAGAATATATTGCTATGGGAGAGAGTATATCGCAATTGTTGTGGATGATTCATACTTTAGAGGACTATGGATTGAGCTATAAGGGTGTGCAAGTGTTGTGTGACAACATTAGCACAATTAACCTAACAAAGAATCCGGTCCATCATTCTAGGACAAAGCATATTGAAGTGCGTCACCCACTTCATTAGAGATCATGTTGCTAGAGGAGATGTTGTACTTTCTTATGTAGAGTCCAAATCAAATTTAGCAGGCATTTTCACTAAACTATGTTGGATCGAGAGAAACGATAGAGGGGGGGGGGGTGAATATCGTTAAACGTTCGGATTTGAAAAGAGAATGCGTAGCGGAAGATTAAAAACAAAAACACACAAACACCAAGGTTTTTACTTGGTTCGGAGCCTAGGTCGACTCCTACTCCAAGGCCCACGGTCGCTGACCGTTTACTGCGGGCAATACTATAATCGTGCAAAATCAGTTACAGAAATGGAATTATAGTTAAAGTGCAGTACTGAAATTAAACTCTTCTTTTTACCGACGTCCGATGTAGATTACTTTTTTCAGAGCAGTAGGACGTCGTCGGCGCTTGTATCTCGAGTCGGGAGGTTGCTGGAGTAGAGCGTGGAAGCAGAAGAGCGTAGAAGCGTTGAAAGAATTTGTTATCTGAAGCTTCGGGGTCGAGGGCCCTTTTATAGGCCCTGGGGGTGCCCGGAACGTTGGGGGCGCCCCCCCACGTGTTGGCCGATCCACCTTTAACTCGGTCAGCTTCTGATCCCTTCAAACTCGGGATCAAATCTTGACCGGGGTGCCTGGGACGCTGGGGGCGCCCGGATTGACCGGGTCAAACTCTTATCCACTTGGCTTCGCTGGAGCTGCTTCGGTAGCTTCACCTAGGGGCGCCCGGAGAGCTGGGGGCGCCCGGGTGCAGCGGGGGCGCCCGGGAGCATGGGGGCGCCCCGGACATGAACTGTCGAAGCCTTCCTTTGCATTATGTGTTTTGTTTTCACCTTGGGGGCGCCCGGGACACTCCGAGCGCCCTGGTCAGCTATTGCCTCACTCCTTTGAGGCTCTCTGAGCTGCAGACACTCGTTCCTTCGGTCCTGCATCCAGGGTTAGTCCAAAACACTATAAAGCAACAAGATGTTAGTTTATACAGCCTTAGCTATCTTGGTTCTGATTTTGGGTCTCCAAAATGGAACCCTAGGTCGAACCGACGCCTACTGTTCCCTCGACGGTGAACGCGTCCTCACCTACTCCTCTCAGGAGAATGTACCTGATGCCAACCGGCTCCTCCGGTTGGACTTTTGCCTAGCAGTCCTTCGCCAGGTCTTGGACACCAAGCTGTCCTTCGCCGGGTGCCTAGCTGTCCTTCGCTAGGTCTTTAGTCCCAAGCTGTCCTTCGCCTGGCGCCTAGCAGTCCTTCGCTAGAGCTTCAATACCCTGGCATTCCTTCGCCAGTGCCTGGCAGTCCTTTGCTAGGACTTTTTACCCTGGCATTCCTTCGCCAGTGCCTAGCAGTCCTTCGCTAGGACTTTTTACCCTGGCATTCCTTCGCTAGTGCCTAGCAGTCCTTCGCTAGGACTTTTTACCCTGCACACCTGAGTAACATTGTTAGAACACCAATAATACTTAACTTTGAACCCTTTGCCAATATCAAAACAAGGTTCGATATGGTGCTTCCTGCACCAACAAACTACTCCCCGAAAATGAGTTTAGCTTTTTAAGAAGGGAGTTGGGAATGTGTCGCTCTTTATAGGTTACAAAATACACTCAAAACCCTTCATGATTAGTTCTAATTGTTGGGATACAATTGGGTAACTTTGGGGACATCTCACACAAACTATAAGGTTCAACAAAATGATTTTGTTTGCTAGAAAATGGGGTGAGATGTTAGGATCAACTCAATTTCTCGAAATGTTGATGCATCCCTTGAGAAATTAAGTTAACGAGATAAAAATCACTTCGGTAACCAAGTATGAGGAAAACCAATGCATAACACATGTGTATTTGGCTCCATGATCATACTTGGACATTCCAATCAAGGAAACTTGATTGGAAACGTGATTTTGGATACAAACTTGTTTGAATGATTGTTGATTAAGTTTGACTACACTTGGGTGGAGCAAAGTGATTTGTTCAAACCATAAGGACCTTTGATCCTTGTTTAGGGATCAATTATAGTCAAGGGATCACTTCCAAGATCGATATCCTTCATCAAATCCCTTCAGAAATAGTGTGGAAGTCTGAAACTGAAAGTTTCAGATCGTATCAGGCAATATCAGGAACCCTGATCGGTCACTGGACCGATCAGGAGTAGGGCTGATCGGTCCCTGGACCGATCTGGTTCCCTCCTGTGGTGATCGGTCCACAGACCGATCAGAGGGGTCACAGAGACTTGGGCGAAATTTTGTCTAAATGTTCTATGCTGGCCTGGATCGGTCCCCGGACCGATCTGGCACCCCGTGGTGATCGGTCCACAGACCGATCAGGGGGCTCACAGCTCACTCTCTAAACCCTACTGTATGCATCCTAATAGATTAGCCGATCGATCAGGAGCCTTCTTGATCGATCACCCGACCGATCAGGATCAGGCTAGTCTGATCAGGATGGAGCCTGATCGGTCTGAGCGCTATCAGATCGAACGGTGATCCGTTCAAACGCATTAAATTGCGGTTGGTGGACCGATCCACCAACCGATTTAATCACGGGTTCTCCTCATCTCCCAAGCCCTAGCCGACCAAAACCCCTCAACGCCGAACTCCCTCTCCTTCTTCCTTGCGCGTGCGATCCTTCTTCCTTGCGCGTGCGATCCTGAGAAGGTGTGATGCAGGCTCTTCCTTGTCCTCTTCGAGTTCTTTCCTGCTCAAGGACTTGAGCTCATCTCTTGCGTCGAGAATCTTTTCCTGCGCGAGCTCTTCTTCCCGACTTCAAGATCTTCATCACACATCTTCAATGGCACCTAAGTAAGCATTTTTGGTTAGTTTCTTTTTCAGATCAGTTCATAGATTATGTATTTGAGGCTAACCATGTTTTGGTATTTTATTGTTGTGCCGTGACCTCATGTTTTGGCCATGACCCTTCCTTGCTATGTCTTACCTTTGATCAAATGTCTTATCTTATGATTATTTCTCCGTGATCAAATCTGTTGCAATGATCCACACCCACTGATTAAATCAAATCTTGCTCCTCAGATTAAATCTAATCACCTTTGATCAAATACCTTGACCGTGTGATTCTTTGGTCGTAATCTTATCACTATTCAAACATGTGTTCACTTCTGTGATCAATTATTTCAATCTTTAGAAAGTCTTCTAAGGGAAAAGAACCCGTAGAGGGCAGCTCGAAGGGAAAAGCTCCTTCTTCATCCGTGCCCTCCCGTAGGCCTCAGCCTTCCTCAAGTTCTCGGTTCCCCAATGCTGCCTGTGAACAGGCTTTTCAATCCCGTACCTTCAAATTGCTCTCCTGCCGATAAATTGATGTTCCCTTTCTGACCGAGCACTGCCCCTCCATCATGGAGATAGTCACTTTCTACAATCTTGGCTTTCTCCTTTCTCTTGAAAGGACTATCAATTACGACCTTGTCTCGGAGTTCTACAACAACCTTCAACAAGGGCCTCAAGGGGGCTTCGAATTCACTACTCGCGTTGCAAAGAGAAATCTTGATTTCTCTTATGAGATTCTAGCGGAGTATCTGGGTGGTCGATGATTGCCTAATCTGTATTCTATCTATCTTGAGTTCCCTGACCCCTTGTTGGCTCCGTTTGTGGGCGTCACCCCCGACTCTATATATCAGCATTTCTTTGGCCATCCCGCCTAGCCGGGCTTGATGAGTTGGGTCCTGATTTTCCGACCTTTGCATCACTCCATCTCTCTCCTACTGATTACATTTTGTTCAAGATCATCACAAACTGTATCCTGCCAATCACTTCCAAGCCCCTAGCCGAGATCCGACCCTATCATTGCTTGATGCTTTATGGCATGCACCGCCGCATGGACTTTGATAACATGGAGAGCATTTTTCAGTCCATCTTATCTTATCGAGAGCCGAGCCGGTGCATAGTCTATATGCTATTTGGTCATGTCATAACCGACTGGCTTTTGTCAGTAGGTGTTGATGTCACCAAGGGCAGGACGGTGCCTATGGTCAGACAGGATTGTCGGCTTGGCCGGCGGGCATTTGCCAAGTCCGGCATCATCATATGGGATCGCGATGGGGCTTTGGTTTGAAAGGACGGGAGGGGTCTTGGCGAGCTACCTGGGGGAGGTCCACACCTTCAGGTGCCAGCAGATGCTGCTGCACCTCAGGAGGCTCCCGCTGCTGCTGATTACGACTATGAGCCGGACCCGGATCTACGATGGCAGATTTTCGAGCTGGATCAGACGATCCAGCATGATCTTCACATACGAGAGCTCTATCGAAAGGAGATCCGTTCGGAGTTCCAATCTTTCGACCGCAGATTGACCGCGATGGAATCTGATGTCTGCGGGGTTCGTACACTGCAGCAGACGTGGTATGATGAGTGATGCCAGCACACAGTTCCTGGAGGTGCGCCCTCTGCCAGTACTGCACCAGGGTCTGTTGCTCCTGACGATGATGACATGATGGATGACCCCATGCAGGACACCGACCCCCCCGCTGACGATTGATTATACTCTGCATCTGTTGGTGATTTGACTATCTGACTGCTTGGTTGTATGACTTTATACTCTTATGGCCTTGTGCCACACTCGCTTTGACTTTGGTGCATTGATATGCATATGATTAGTTGTCTGGTTTTGATGCACTTGACTATGACTAGATTTTGCTTAATGATGCATCTGATATTTTTCATGTCTTTCACATTTGCCTTATCTTGTTTTGATTGTTGGCTTATATGTGTGTTCACATGATTACTATCTACATGTTTGAGTTGTTATGATTCTGCTTGTGATGCCTTATTCATATGAAGCATGTGATTGCTATATCTTGATCTATCTTTTTCACATGATGTCATATGTTTTTCAAAATTAAATCACACCTTTGTTGTTTTGGGAAACCCCTAGGGTTGAGGGGGAGTTTGTTTGAACTTAACAATCCGTCTAGACCCTTTTCGGTGTTCGACAAAGGGGGAGAGTGTGGTTGGTTAAGTTTAGGGTGATCATGTTGTAAGGGGAGGATCCTGATTCCCCTATGATCCTGAAATTTGAGAGAAAATTGATTGAGAATCCCTAAACTTAAAATCGGGTTGTCAAACAACAAAAAGGGGGAGATTGTTGATGCAGTCTGACCCTGATTGTTGTTTTGGTGTTGACATCGATTTTAGTTTAGGTTGATGATTATGATTATGGTTAAGTCCTAATCGGGGATTAGGCATGGAGTGATTGGAAAATCCTAGCTTGGAGGGCTAGGTGGTGAAAAGTCCTAACTTGGAGGGTTAGGTGTGACAAATCCTAGCTTGGAGGGCTAGGTGTTAAAAAGTCCTAATTCGGAAGGGTTGGGTGAAAAGTTCTAGCTTGGAGGGCTAGGTGAAAAGTCCTAACTTGGAGGGTTAGGTGAAAAGTCCCAACTTGGAGGGTTAGGTGAAAAGTCCCAACTTGGAGGGTTAGGTGAAAAATCCTAGCTTAGAGGGGTAGGTGTGGAAAAGTCCTAACTCGGAAGGTTGGGTGAAAAGTCCTAGCTTGGAGGGCTAGGTGAAAAGTCCTAACTTGGAGGGTTAGGTGAAAAGTCCAACTGGAGGGTTAGATGAAAAATCCTGGCTTGGAGGGTCAGGTCCTAGCTTGGAGGGCTAGGTTGGATGAAACCCTAGCTTGGAGGGCTAGGTTGGAGCTCCTGATCGGTCTGGTGACCGATCAGGGAAGTTGGCATGCTGCTCTTCGTGGATCGGTCTGGTGACCGATCCAGCGATGACTGATTGGTCTGGTGACCGATCAGGGAGCACACAGTGAGGTTAGGAACCTACCGTGCGGCTCCTGATCGGTCTGGTGACCGATCAGGGAGCAGGCAGTTGCCTCGTTGCTTGGCTTCTGATCGGTCCGGTGACCGATCAGGGAGCAGGCAGTTCACTCACTACCTTGCTCCTGATCGGTCTGGTGACCGATCAGGAAGCACACAGTGAGTTGAGTTCCCCCGCTGATCAGCTCCTGAACGGTCCGGTGACCGATCCATGACCTAGGATCTGATTTCTGCGTTTACTGTTCACTCAGGAGTGGACCGATCAGGCTTGAGCCTGATCGGTCAGTGGCTATACTGATCGGTCTGGTGACCGATTAGGTTTCACTCTGATGGGTCTGGAGACCGATCAGGCTTGTGTCATCGTGAATGCTGGGAGTCCCAGCTAAGCGGTGGATCGGTCTGGTGACCGACCCACGAGCCCTGGATCGGTCTGGTGACCGATTACTTTAATTCAAAATGCACTGTCAGACGCTCTGATCGCGTCTGAACGTATCTGATTCTCTGCGCTTAATCTCTGATACTCGATTTTCTGCTTGATATGCTGTGCTAATGCTCTGGTTAAGCTGCAGGTGACAGGGAAGGATTCAAACACTCAAGGAGAGTCAATGGAGGCATTTCCTTGGAGCAGGTTTGTCCGTTTTCCATCTCAGGTTGCAACGGACGCTGGCGCTGGCTGGAGCTGCTGACTGGGGCTGGTCTGAGGGAGGCTCAGGGAGTCCAGAAGAGCTCAGTAGTGGCTGGTGGTTGCAGGAGAGCAGCTGGAGGCTGCAGTGAGGTGGTGACCTGGAGTTGAGTGGAGGAGACTTAAGTGCTTGGGCGAGCAAGTCTCCACAACTCTAACTGCAACAACTCTGATCAGAATCGCTGCGTGCTTGTGTTCTCTGCTGTTCCATCGTTCTTGAGCAAGCAGCTGCAATCTTTGAAGCAACCATCCCTTACTTGAGCACTTGGAGGAAGAAACAAGAGGCTTGGTGAGTCCATCAGCGAGAAGACACGAAGAAGGGAGTTCTTGCGTGAGATCGTCGCTGGGTGGAGCTCGAGTGAAGCGCTACTTGTGTTCTTGTCTGTCCTAAGTGCTAAGTAAGATCCTTCTTGTGTTTCATTGTGCTTAAAACTCTATCTTTGTTGAAACGCTGTGGAGAGGTTACTCCACCGAGAAGGAGGTTGCTTTCTATCCGGATTTTCCGGGGCTTGATCTGCCGACGATCAAGGGATCGCCCACCTTACTGGCACGCCAAGGAGTAGGGGCAAGTTATCCCCGAACCTTGTAAATCCTCTTGTTAGCGTTCTTGTGTCTGCTCATAGTTTAGGGTTTAGTTTTCTGCAAATACTCTGTTTATTCTACTTCCGCTGTGCTACTAACGATTGAAGTGCAGAAAATTGATAAGTGGTAAAATCCAAGTGTTTGGCTATATTCACCCCCCCTCTCTAGCCATCCGAGTTCCAACAGACTATTTGATGAACCATAAGCCTATGAGTAGACTAGTTTTTGAAGAATTAAGAGGGGATGTTCTGACCTTAGTACCAACTGTACAAGAGGATGCACCACAAGTCACTGCACCGCATGTCACAGAAGATACACATGTGGTACCTCATCGTAGTGGGAGGGTTATTAGTTAACCTGAAGGATTCATGTTCTTGGGAGAGTATTCGGACTCTGTCCCTGGCGACCATGAATCAAGATCCCTAGACCTATGACAAGGAACATCCACTTTGAAGAGATAAATCTGGTCATATGGATTTGTTCAAAGGACGGATAAGATTTGTATATGTAAGAAATGTGACGGAAACGTAGTGGTATTCTTGTACTATACGTAGATAATATTTTGTTAGTTGGCAACAATGACGAAGTATTATCAGACATAAGGGTATGGCCGTCCAAATAATTGATATGAAGGACTTAGGAAGAAGCAGGACACGTCCTTTGCGATCGAAGTTCTAAGGGATCATCAGAGAAGGATGTTGTGTTTATCCCAAGCTTCATATAGAGACAGTGTCTTAACTCGTTATAGCATGGAAACCTCCAAGAGAAGTTTTGAACTTTTCAGCTGTGGAGCTACTCTATCTAAGGAAATATGTTTAGATTATCAAAGGAGATAGAGCAGGTAATGGCGGCTCCTTTAGCATCGGCTATAGGAAGCCTCGTGTATGCTAAAAATGAGACCGGATGTTTGCTTTGCCGTGGGCATGGTTAGCAGATATCAGAGTATAGAAAACACAATGTTCTTATTATGGTCGATATGATGGATCAGGTGAACAACGTCCAGGACCTTTTGTGAATTACCTTACTGAGTGTGGGATTGTGCCTCAATATACCATGTCTGGTACACCCAGTTAGAATGGTGTAGCTGAGGGTCGCAATCGGACCCTAAAAGACATGGTGAGAAGTATGATGACTTTCACTTCTCTACCAGAGTCTTTGTGGGGTGAGACACTCAAGACTGCAGTTTACCTTCTCAATAGAGTACCTAGTAAGACAGTAACTAAAATCCCATTCGAGATGTGGACGCGTAGAAAGCCTAGCATTAGGCATTTACACGTCTGGGGTTGCCCAGCTGAGGCTAGGCCTTACAAGCCTAATGAAAAGAAACTGGACTCAAGAACTGTTAGCTGCAATTTTGTAGGTTACTCTGAGAGATCAAAGGAGTATAAATTTTATGATCCATCTAATAGATCCTTCTTCGAAACAGGAAACGCCAAGTTTAATGAGAATAGTGGGAGCGATAAAATCAGGGAAGTATCTTTTGAGAAAAGCGTTGGCAATCCTCCTATGGTCACTACTAGTGCAATCAGTAGTGGTATGGTGACCATACCACACATTATGGATATTGCACATCCAGTGAGCGTAGTGAACCAAGATATTCCCATGACATCTCCAATGCAATTGGAGGAGCCTACCACTGAAATTGAAGTATTATCTCACATTGATGAGTAAGTACCTCAACCGCCTCAAACACAAGTGCCCTTACGGCGATCCACAAGAGAACGGTGAAGCATGAATTCTCGTGATTATATTTATCTCCAAAAGCATGAGTTTGATATAGTGTTGGAAAGTGATCCTACATCTTTCTAAGAAGTCAAACAATGCTCTAACCCTGAAAGATGGATTAATGCCATGCAAGAAGAGTTAATGTCTATGGCAGACAATGACGTTTGTGAACTTGTCGAATTACCTGAAGGTTCGAAACCCGTTGGTTGTAAATAGATATTTAAAACCAAGCGAGATTTGAAGGGCAATATCGAAAAGTATAAGGCCCGTCTTGTTGCCAAGGGATTCACTCAAAAGGAAGACATTGATTATAAGGATACTTTCTCACCTGTGTCGACAAAAGACTCCCTTAGGGTAATCATGGCACTTGTAGCTCATTTTGATTTGGAGCTACATCAAATGGACGTAAAGACTACATTCCTTAATGGAGACATATAGGAGTCTATGTATATGGTGCAATCGGAGAACTTTGAGTCCTCAGACTCAAAGCACCTAGTATGTAGATTAAAGAAGTCTATTTATGGTTTAAAGCAGGCATCTCGTCAATGGTACCAGAAATTTGATCAAGTGGTTACCTCATTTGGATTTAAAGAGAACCCCGTTGATCAGTGCATATATGTCAAGTTCAGTGGGAGCAAGTTTGTTATACTTGTTTTGTACGTGGATGATATATTTCTTGCAAGCAATAATAAGGGTCTACTGCATGAAACCAAGTCATTTCTATCTGGTAAATTTGAAATGAATGATCTTGGTGAAGCATCTTTTGTTCTAGGCATTCAGATCTGTCGTGATCGATCAAGAGGCATTCTTGGACTTTCACAACAAGCCTATATTGAGAAGGTGCTTATAAGGTATGGCATGCAGAACTGTATACCTAGTGACACACCTGTGTCAAGAGGTGGCAAGTTCAGTTTGTAGCAGTGTCCACAACTTGAACTTGAAATAAAGGAGATGGAACAATTCCCATATGCATCAGCAGTGAGAAGTCTCATGTATGCACAAGTTTGCACTCGACCAGATATATCATTTGTAGTTGGGATGTTAGGCAGATATGTTAATAACCCAGGACCGTCGCACTGGAAAGCAATTAAAAGAGAGATGCGATATTTGTAAAGAACTAAAAGACACATGATCACGTATCGAAGGTCAGATCATCTGGAGGTGATTGGTTATTCAGACTTCGATTTTGCTGGATGCTTAGATAGCAGGAGGTCCACTTTAGGCTATATCTTCATGCTTGTTGGAGGGGCTATATCTTGGAAGAGCATCAAGAAGACGCTAGTAGCTACTTCTACTATGGAGGCAGAATTGGTAGCATACTATGAAGCATCCAATCACGGGATTTGGTTGCGGAACTTCATCACAGCATTGCATATCGTTGATGGCATTGACAGACCACTGAGGATCTATTGTGATAATAAAGCTGCATAACTTTATGCCAAGAACAACCGTAGTTCGTCAAAGTCCAAGCATATCGACATTAAGTTTCTAGCAGTTAAAGAGAGAGTTCAGAGTCGCCAGATTATGGTAGAGCACATCTGCACAGATTCCATGTTGGCCGATTCACTCACCAAAGGCTTGGTGCCCAAGGTGTTTCATGCGAATGTTGTGGATATGGGAGTTCTTCTTATGGAAGAAGAACTCATCTAGTGGGAGTCTGTATTTATTTTATTGCTCTATGTTAATATAAACAAACATTTTATTTTGATTATTGTATGTACTTCAGGTTCAAAATATTAATGGGGATTCATATGTTTGTTTGACACTCTGAATACAATATCATGATTTACTACTATTGTTTAGCATTTGATATTTATAAATATGATACAGATTCCTTTTGGAATCATAAAGTTTGGATCATGATTTGTTGTTGCAGTTTAGCATAAGGTATTTGCAAATATGATCAGACTCTTTTGAGTCGCTTTGGACCAGTTAGAAATTGACATGTACTAATCACATTTCATGTAATTCATACTCTATACATTCGTATCTTGATCTATGTCGTTAATGACATTGGTATTGTGATTACTGTTGGGGCTTGTTATGATCATATACAGTAGCTATGACCTCTTTAGTCCTATACCAATGAAGTTACTGTTGGGGCTTCTCATTACTGTGATTACTGTTGGGACTAAGGATTATATGCTAGTTTACCGAGCAAACCAATTCCCTATGAGTTATACGGATACAGATTTCTAGTCGGATAGGGGCAAAAGTAAGTATTCCTCGGGGTTTTGAGTTTACTTTAGGAGGTGGAACCATAGGTTAGAGGAGTGTCGCGTAGCGGCTGCGTGATAGACTCCACCATGGAAGCTGAGTAAAGTGGCAGCCTCCAAAGCAGCCAAAGGAAGCTACATGGTTCAGGAACCTCAAGATGAACTTCAATGTGATTCCTGGTTTGCTCAAAGCTATCACATTTTGATAAACAAATGGTGCAGTTGCAAACTCGAAGGAATCACGAGCCCATAAGGCAAGTAAACACATAGAGCGCAAGTACCACCCAGGAGAGGAAAAGTTGTTGTTGCCTAGATTACATCAGGGGACAACCTGGGAGATCATTTCACTGAGGCCTTGATAGCGAGAGCTTTAGGCATGTGGAGGATCAGGGAGTCAGATGTATGACATTTTGAGAACAGCAATGTCTTTGAGTATAAGTGGGAGATTGTTAGATGTGTATACTAAAAGACATTGCTCTTATATATATATGAGATCATCTAATTTTTGAAAAGAGAATCACAACTACACTAAGTGCTGGTTTACATCAGTACACGCATGAAGTCCAATTACTTTGCATTATAGATAACATGGTGTGTGGTGTCACACGGAAGATTGTGTTATCAGTTCCTTGCTTAGTATAAATAAGAGGCCCACAACCGAGATGGAATTGGACAATCCATCGGGATGGTTGTAGTATAATTAGGTGTGGTTGGTCTTGACCATAGAATTACACTAGTGTGCTATGAGTACATTGAGCAGGACCAAAATCTGAGGTTATCCAATTGTACTGACTCAATAATTGGATAGGACCTCAGTTTATATTATGGAGTACGATCCCTTAATCCCGAAATAATATCGGGCATATATTATTAATTATTATTTCTTTGATTTACCAATGGGCGAGATCTATTCTGCTAGATCAATAGGTCCGGTATGTTGGGAGATAATATTAATAATATGATGTGCCGATGATTATTGACGGAATCCGTGTCCTGGTGAGTCAGGATGATGATGCCCCCTTGATGAGCTCAAAAGGTTCATCGTGCTAAACCCTGCAGGTGGATTTGATCCGGCACGATGATATGGTTGAGTGGTACTAATCAAGGACCCAGAGGTTAATTAATTTAAATTGTCAGTAATTTAATTAATTAACGAGCATTCGAGATCTTCAACACGAGGTGATGGACGACTCGTAATAAATGGAGCTCATATGTAAATATGGAGGTTGGTGAGGTAATTCAATGGGATCCTTTAGTGGAATGGATCCTCATTAATGGGTCGGGTTTGGATCCATTAGCAGACCAAGATCCAACTCCTCCTCATGGTCCCTATCGTAGCCCTATATATAACCCTATGTGGCATGAAACCAAGTGGCTTTTCTTTTGATGAAATTAATCCAAGGGATCACAAGGAAAACCCTAAGTTCCTCTTCTCTCCTCCTCTCTCTCTCGCTCTTCTCTTTGAGAGTGCGGCGCCCAGGAAGATGTGTTTCAGCCTCTTTGCGTTTGTTTGCCTACCTTGTGTAACGACCCGGAAAATCTTCTCAATATTTTCTTTAAAATATTGATCATGTCTAAATAGTTTTTGAAGGAGCCTAGAAATACTAGTACGAACCTTAGTATAGTTATCCATAATTTCCCCCTTTAAATTGAGAAGTTAAGTACTAATGGGCCTTATATGGGCTTTTCTAGTACTATGGTTATTAGTGGATTTTAGGTAGAATTTAATATAAATATAAATGGGTTTTAATTAGGAATATTAGCATGATCATGGGTGAATTTTAGGGGAATTTTCGGAAATAAGGAAAAATAAAAATAAAAATAAAATAAAATAAAGTGCATGTACCAAGGATTGAACCATAGACCTAGTATACCACCATGCATGTACTAACCAATTCACCTAGCAAGGGAGTGCTATTAGAGGATGAAGTGGATTTTGGTTAAGGCTTAGGGAAAAGAAAGAGTCATCAAGGGAAGTGACACCATGACTCTTCACTTGCCCTCCTTAATGGGGTATAAAGGTAATGGGAGAAGTGGCATGGGAGTTACATTTTTTCCTTTCTCTTCTTCCCCAAGACCATTCCTCTCCTCCTTTCTTCTTCTTCTAGCCGAAACCACAAGGGTTTCTTTCCCTTGGAAAAAGTTTCACAAAAGACTCCATCTTGAAGATCTAAGACCCTCTACAAGGATACAAGGGCTAAGGAGAAGTTTAGAGACAAGGAGGTTTTCTTGTTATTTTCTATTCAAGGTTTATAAGCAAGATCAAGGAAGGTAAGACTCCCTCACCTGTGGTATAATGGTTTTCCTTGATATTGTTATGATCTAAGTTTTTGTTTGAGACCTAAGTTGAGAAATCCATGAAGGAGGACTTCTAGGGTTTCGGCCACTTTCATGTTTCCATGGCTAGGATTAGTTTTAACTCTCTAATGATGGTTCTTATGTCTTCTTATGATGTAAGTGATGTTAGTGGTGATTCATGTGAATTTTTACATGCTTAATGGTCCTTATAAGTTTCGACCAAGACCCCTAACCCATGGTTGGAACTTGATCTAACCATTCAACATGTTTAATTTGTTTTCCCTATGACATGATGGATAGTAATTGTGTTTTATAAGAATTTTTCTATGAATTTATGGACTTCTAGGTTTCGGCCAAGAGCTACTCTAGGGCTAAGGGATTAGGGTTAGCTTCAACTATGGGATCAAATGTTTTTCTATGGCATTGTATGTTTGTATGGGATGTTATTTGTGACCTATATGAATTTTTCATGGGCTTAGGGTCCTTTAGAATTTCGGCCAAGACCATGACCTAGGGTTTGGATTGGGTTAAAGTCTCAAGGGTACTTGTTTTTAGGTTACAATGATGTAAGTATATGGTTTAGTATGATGTAAGGATCCTTATGTTACTAAAACCCTAGTTTTATGTGTTATGTAACATGATTTTGGTATGTTTAGGTTATGTGTTATGTTTTACTCATGAATATTATAGATCAAATACCATGAATATATGTGATGTAGGAGTAGGTCGAATAGAATAATGCATGTAGAATGTTAAATGCCTATAATGGAAATATGTGTACGAAGGTCTATGTATGTTTTATGATGAATGCTATGACCCTAAGTACTGTAGAAGGTCATGAACCCAAGTGGTATGTATCACGTTCATATGTATTTTACCCATGCATGTCGTAGGATGGATACTAGGATTATGCATGTTAGATGAAATGTATCATGTATGAATTGTATGTTTATCTTATGTACCATGACCCGGCAAGCTTTATGAACTAGGATGATGTTTATACTTTAGGACATGATTATGTATGTATGTCATGTTTTTGAATGAAAATGATGAATGAAGTTAAACTTCATGCCTTCGGGGCATAACGATGATATGGAATGAAAATGATGAATGAAGATAAGGGTTCATGCCTTCAAGGCATAATAATGATGTTAAGCATTAAGAATGAATGATTATGCTATGTATGTTTTATGAATGAAGAAGCATGTGAAAGTATTTTATTTTATGAATGGGCTTGTACCGGACCTAAGTAAGGTCCACGGTTCTGGACTACCGATGAAGCTGTCCACGGTTCTGGGACTACCGATGAAGCTGTCCATGGTTCTGGGACTACCGATGAAGCTGTCCTTACCCTAATAGGTCGAGACTAGCTACCTCGTATTTACTTAGGGATGCGCACATATGATGTATGTATGCGGTACAAGCCGGGGACCCCTATGATGTTATGATTATGTTTAAGTATTTAAAAGTATGATTTTAAACTAAGCATCCTTATGATATATGCATTTGCCGCATGCATCCATCCATGTTATGCATCATGTTTATGATAAGTATGTTTATGCAAAGTAGGTTTTTGCAAGGTATGTTTATGCAAAGTAGGTTTATGCAAGGTATGTTTATGCAAAGTAGGTTTATGCAATGTATGATTATGCGAAGTATGTTTATGCAAAGTATGTTAATGCAAAGTATGTTTATGCAAATGATTATGTTTATGTCCATGTTAATTATGATGCCATGATTATATTTATGTTCATGCTAAATTATGATGCCATGATTTTATTTATGTTCATGCTAAATTATGATGCCATGATTATATTTATGTTCATGCTAAGAATGATGCCATGATTGTGTTTATGTTTATGATAAGAAGTATGCCATGATAAGTAGGATTTAAGCATTATGTTTATGTTTACGTGACGTATGGATTTTTGTGAGTAGGAAAGGGTCTTACTAAGCTTATGTGCTTATAGTCTTATTGTCTTATACCGCAGATCAAGCCAACGGAGGTTACTAGGTGAAGCAGCAGGAGGGGCCAAAAGTGTGTGTGTGGTAGTGACACGGCAGAGGAAAGAGGAAGAAGACTCTTCTATTATGTTTTGTGTTTTAAAACGCCTCTTAGATTCTATGTTATACTTATGATAAGTTACTTGCTACTTATGATGCTTATGCATAAAGTAAGGAATGTTATGCTTTAATATGCTAAGTTACAATGCTACCATGTTCATGAATGATAGGTCAAGGCATATATACATGTTCTAGTACTAGTTGCATGGTAAAACGCATGTGTAAGAAGAAAAAAATTGATTCCGCTGCATTAAGATATTCCTATGCCGTATGTATGTGTATGTATGTTAGCGTAATGCCGTCTCTTTCGCCACACCGTAAGGTGTGGGGAAAAAGACAGGCGTTACAGGTTGGTATCAGAGCCTGTTGCCATCTCACTACACACACATCAAGCCTTTTTCCTGCCGCTTCCAAGTAAGTACCTTTCTGCATATTTTATGATAGTAAGCACTTTTAGAATACATTATGATTCTAGACTATCCAAGTATGAATGATACCCTATGATAGATAATGAAAAGTACCTATAACATATGTGAATATGGATGATATTTTTTTTATGAAAATCAAATAATTTAGAATTCAATATGGGGTAGGAATAACAATAACACATATTAACCATACTTATTCTTTATGAAGGAAAGCATGGCTAGAAGACAGAGTAACCGACTTAATGAGACTACTCCCTCGCCTGATCTGGTGCAATTAGTGACCCAACTTCAACGTCAAGTCACCGAGCAGCAGCAAACCATTAATACCCTAATGAACCAACAAGAAAATTCTACTACTCCACCAGCGAATCAGACTGCTATACCCGTGGCGCCTACGGTTACGCAAACTCCTTCGACAGGCTCGACCACTGTGGCACGACAAGAGGCTTATCTGATCCAGTGGTTGAGGCTGAAACCAAAAAATTTCTCGGGTGCTGGCGAACCATGGGACGCCCAGGCGTGGTTCAAGACGGTGGAAGGTACACTGGAGCTGCTGGACTGGCCTGAGCATGAGAAGATCAAGTGTGCATCATTCTGCCTTTCTGGGGATGCCAGAATGTGGTGGGAAAGGGTCAAGGCCAAGAGACAGGTGAACCAGATGGCATGGTCCGATTTTGAATCAGAGTTCTTTGAGGAATTCTTCAACATGCGGGTCACAAACAAACACTACGACGAGTTCACGGAATTCCGGCAGGGCAATCTCTCGGTCAATGAAGCCGTGAAGAAATTTAATCGACTGGCTCGTCTGTGCCCTGAGCTGATCCGCACTGAGAAAGAGAGGGTCTGACTTATGCTGAAGATGTTGCAGCCCGAAATAGCCCTGAACGTGGCTGGCGGAGTTAACAGACCCCAGACCGCCGAGGAACTGTTTAGTAGTACCCTACTCACTGAGCACTATCTGAACAATATCAATCAGCAAAGGAAGGCGATGAATGAAAGTAAGAATTAAGTTCACTCCGGAATTCTCGATTCTTTCTCTCATTATCCTTAATGTTCTTTCTGTTAATGATCGCTTAGGAGGTCAAAAATCCCAGAGCACCCACGCTAATTGGAAGGGAGATCAAGGTGGTAAACGAAAGCCATGGAACAACTCTCAAGGGGGCCCAGCAAATAAACAGACCAAGCCTTCCCCATGCGCGACATGCGGGAAAAACTTCTCCGAGGAATGCCGCAAGGGTACGAATTGGTGTTTCATCTGTGGTGTGGAAGGGCATATGGCGGCTTACTGCCCTACCAAGAACCAGGCCTCTCCCCAACAACTGGTACAGTACCAGGGTGCACTAGCAAAATTACACTATATGCAAGCCGAGCTAGAGGGTACCCCGATGTTGGAGGCCTCCCCAACAGTGACAAATGCCAGGGTTTTCTCTGTTACCAAGGAGGATGCTGCGGAAGCTTCTACGATTGTCACAGGTCAGATACTTATTTCCAGTCAGTACGCTACTGCATTATTTGATACTGGAGCAACGCATTCGTTCGTTTCTGTGGCATATATTAAGAAAATAGGAAGGCCACCACAAGTGTTAGATTGTAAGTTCTTAACGACCCTGCCTTCGGGAGAAATAATGACATCCACTCACGTGTTGCGTACTGTGCCAGTCAGAATCGCGGAAAGAGAACTTTACTGCGATCTGATAGTACTCGACATGCAGGATTATGATGTTATAATGGGAATGGATTTTCTGAGCAAATACGGTGCTTCTATCGAGTGTCGTAAGCGAAAGGTGATCTTTCGACCCGAGACAGATTCTATGTTTGAATTTGTCGGAGAACCAAGGAAAAGAACCAGGAAATTTTTATCGACTCTTCAGGCACAGAAGATGTTAGACAAGGGGTACACTGGATTTCTAGCACATGTGGTTGACGCAAGTCAAACAAAGAACTGGAAGCTAGAAGAAGTCAAGATTGTGTGCGATTATCCAGAGGTGTTTCCGGAGGAATTACCAGGATTAGCTCCTGATAGAGAAGTGGAATTCGAGATTGAATTGGTTCCTTGTACTAACCCGATCTCCAAGGCACCTTACCGTATGGCACCGGTTGAATTAAAAGAGCTGCAAGAACAACTACAGGAGTTACTCGATAAGGGTTTTATTCGCCCTAGTCATTTCCCATGGGGAGCTCCAGTACTATTTGTGAAGAAGAAAGACGGATCTATGCGAATGTGCATAGATTATCGAACCTTGAACAATGTGACGATCAAAAACAGGTATCCCCTTCCGAGGATAGATGACCTGTTTGATCAATTGAAAGGAGCCACCGTTTTCTCAAAAATCGATCTGAGGTCCGATTATCATCAAGTTAGAGTAAAACAGGATGATATTCCGAAGACGGCCTTCCGAACAAGGTATGGACATTTTGAATTTGTGGTTATGCCTTTCGGTGTGACAAATGCTCCTGCCATGTTTATGGACCTTATGAATCAGGTATTCTCGTCTTTCCTCGATAAATTTGTAATCGTCTTCATCGATGATATTCTTATTTATTCGAGGAACCAAGAGGAGCACGCCGAGCATCTGAAGATAGTTTTACAGACTCTTCGGGAAAAACAATTATACGCAAAGTTCTCCAAATGTGAGTTCTGGCTCGACCAAGTAGGCTTTTTGGGCCATATTATTTCCAAAGATGGGGTTATGGTAGATCCAACGATGATTGAAGCGGTGAATAACTAGAGTCGGCCAAAGAACGCCAGTGAAATCAGAACTTCCTTGGGCTGGCGGGCTATTACCGAAAATTTGTGGAGGACTTCTCGAGAATTGCAGCCCCTCTAACGTCCCTCACCAGGAAGGATAAGAAGTATGAATGGACGGAAAACTGTGAAAGGAGTTTCTTGGAACTAAAAAGGAGACTTACAAGTGCTCCAATTCTTACCCTTCCAGAATGTAACCAGAGTTTCGACCTGTATAGCGATGCCTCCAAACTGGGACTTGGAGCTGTACTTATGCAGAGTGGTAAGGTCATTGCCTACGCCTCTAGACAACTCAAGGAACATGAACAGAATTACCCCACTCACGATCTGGAACTGGCCGCTGTGGTCTTCGCTCTTAAGGTATGGAGGCATTATCTGTATGGAGCGCAGTGTAGGATTTATACAGACCACCAGAGTCTGCGATATTTCTTCACTCAGAAAGATCTGAATATGAGACAACGCCGATGGCTGGAGTTGGTGAAGGACTACGACTGTGAGATCTTCTACCATCCAGGGAAGGCAAACAAGGTGGCTGATGCACTCAGCCAGAAGTCAAGTGCCACCTTGATGTCCATATCTATATTACCCCGACCACTCGAAAGAGAAATTGTGAATTTTGGGGTCGAGGTCATCTCCGGACAGCTTTCTACCATGACAATATCACCGACGCTGTTCGAGGACATATTGGAAAAATAAAATGGTGATCCGAGTCTTCAGAGAATCAAACAGGAGATCCTAGAAGGAAAGGGTGATGGTTTTCGTATCACCGACGGGGGAGTACTCTACCTCGGGGATCGCCTATGTATCCCTAATGATCCGAAGCTACGGAGAGAAATATTGGCAGAAGCTCACAGAACCCCTTATTCGATGCATCTAGGATCCACCAAAATGTATCAAGACCTGAAGGAGAAATTCTGGTGGTCCGGTATGAAGAGAGATGTGGCTCAGCATGTTAGTATTTGTCTGACTTGTCAGCGAGTGAAAGCAGAACACCAGCGACCCAGAGGAGTTCTGCATCCACTTTTGATTCCGGAATGGAAATGGGAAGATATTTCTATGGATTTTATTTCAGGACTTCCTAGGACTACAAACGGATATGATGCGATTTGGGTAATTGTGGTCAGGCTGACGAAGTCTGCTCACTTTCTAGCAATCAAGATGACTTATTCGATTAAGCAACTGGCTCAATTATATGTTAAGGAGATAATCAAACTTCATGGAGTTCCCAAGACCATCATCTCAGATAGGGATGGTCGCTTTACCTCGCATTTTTGGGAGTGTGTTCAGAAGTCTCTCGGCACTAAACTACGATTCAGCACTGCCTTTCACCTCAGACTGACGGGCAAACTGAACGAGTGAATCAAGTACTGGAGGACATGTTGCGAGCTTGTGCCTTAGATTTCAAAGGGAGATGGTGCCGATATCTATGTTTTGTGGAATTCACTTACAATAATAGCTACCAAGCTACTATCGGAATGACACCTTATGAAGCCTTATATGGGAGGAGATGTAGGTCTCCGATCTGTTGGTACGAAGGTGGTGAAAAGAAGGAAATGGGGCTCACAATGGATGTCATCGACAGCACCACCCAGGCTATACAGAACATTCGACAACGGATAGAAGTTGCTCAGAGCCGGCAGAAGAGTTATGCAGATGTCCGGCGTAGACCACTGGAATTTGATGTGGGAGATTTGGTATTCCTCAAAGTGGCTCGTATGAAAGGGGTGACGAGATTTGGGAAGAGAGGAAAACTGAGTCCGCAATATGTGGGACCGTACCTGATCCTGAAAAGAGTTGGCAAGGTGGCATATGAGCTAGAGCTGCCTCAAGAGATGTCGGCTATTCATAACGTGTTCCACGTGTCAATGCTTAAGAAGTGTATTCCCAATATGGATCAAGTGATCGAGCCACAGACAGTACAAGTTCAGGAGGACCTAAGTTATGAAAGTCGACCTATCCAGATCTTGGATCGGGAAGTCAAGAAGCTAAGGAACAAGGAGGTACCCTTAGTCAAGGTCCTATGGCAAAGTCAAAGGTTCGAGGAAGCTACCTGGGAACGCGAGGACGAGATGAGACCAAGTACCCGGAGCTATTCTAAGTTCGAGGACGAACTTTCACGAGGTATGGGGGATTGTAACGACCCAGAAAATCTTCTCAATATTTTCTTTAAAATATTGATCATGTCTAAATAGTTTTTGAAGGAGCCTAGAAATACTAGTACGAACCTTAGTATAGTTATCCATGATTTTCCCCTTTAAATTGAGAAGTTAAGTACTAATGAGCCTTATATGAGCTTTTCTAGTACCATGGTTATTAGTGGATTTTAGGTAGAATTTAATATAAATATAAATGGGTTTTAATTAGGAATATTAGCATGATCATGGGGGAATTTTAGGGGAATTTTCGGAAATAAGGAAAAATAAAAATAAAAATAAAGTGTATGCACCAAGGATTGAACCTTAGACCTAGTATACCACCATGCATATACTAATCAATTCACCTAGCAAGGGAGTGCTAGTAGAGGATGAAGTGGATTTTGGTTAAGGCTTAGGGAAAAGGAAGAGTTATCAAGGGAAGAGACACCATGACTCTTCACTTGCCCTCCTTAATGGGGTATAAAGGTAATGGGAGAAGTGTCATGAGAGTTACATTTTCCTTTCTCTTCTTCCCCAAGACCATTCCTCTCCTCCTTTCTTCTTCTTCTAGCCGAAACCACAAGGGTTTCTTTCCCTTGGAAAATGTTTCACAAAAGACTCCATCTTGAAGATCTAAGGCCCTCTACAAGGATACAAGGGCTAAGGAGAAGTTTAGAGACAAGGAGGTTTTCTTGTTATTTTCTATTCAAGGTTTATAAGCAAGATCAAGGAAGGTAAGACTCCCTCACCTGTGGTGTAATGGTTTTCCTTGATATTGTTATGATCTAAGTTTTTGTTTGAGACCTAAGTTGAGAAATCCATGAAGGAGGACTTCTAGGGTTTCGGCCACTTTCATGTTTCCATGGCTAGGATTAGTTTTAACTCTCTAATGATGGTTCTTATGTCTTCTTATGATGTAAGTGATGTTAGTGGTGATTCATGTGAATTTTTACATGCTTAATGGTCCTTATAAGTTTCGGCCAAGACCCCTAACCCATGGTTGGAACTTGATCTAACCATTCAACATGTTTAATTTGTTTTCCCTATGACATGATGGATAGTAATTGTGTTTTATAAGAATTTTTCTATGAATTTATGGACTTCTAGGTTTCGGCCAAGAGCTACTCTAGGGCTAAGGGATTAGGGTTAGCTTCAACTATGGGTTCAAATGTTTTTCTATGGCATTGTATGTTTGTATGGGATGTTATTTGTGACCTATATGAATTTTTCATGGGCCTAGGGTCCTTTAGGGTTTCGGCCAAGACCATGACCTAGGGTTTGGATTGGGTTAATGTCTCAAGGGTACTTGTTTTTAGGTTATAATGATGTAAGTATATGGTTAAGCATGATGTAAGAATCCTTATGTTACTAAAACCCTAGTTTTATGTGTTATGTAACATGATTTTGGTATGTTTAGGTTATGTGTTATGTTTTACTCATGAATATTATACATCAAATACCATGAACATATGTGATGTAGGAGTAGGTCGAATAGAATAATGCATGTAGAATGTTAAATGCCTATAATGGAAATATGTGTATGAAGGTCTATGTATGTTTTATGATGAATGCTATGACCCTAAGTACTGTAGAAGGTCATGAACCCAAGTGGTATGTATCACGTTCATATGTATTTTACCCATACATGTCGTAGGATGGATACTAGGATTATGCATGTTAGATGAAATGTATCATGTATGAACTGTATGTTTATCTTATGTACCATGACCGGCAAGCTTTATGAACTAGGATGATGTTTATACTTTAGGACATGATTATGTATGCATGTCATGTTTATGAATGAAAATGATGAATGAAGTTAAAGTTCATGCCTTCGGGGCATAACGATGATATGGAATGAAAATGATGAATGAAGATAAGGGTTCATGCCTTCAAGGCATAATAATGATGTTAAGCATTAAGAATGAATGATTATGCTATGTATGTTTTATGAATGAAGAAGCATGTGAAAGTATTTTATTTTATGAATGAGCTTGTACCGGACCTAAGTAAGGTCCATGGTTCTGGACTACCGATGAAGCTGTCCACGGTTCTGGACTACCGATGAAGCTGTCCACGGTTCTGGGACTACCGATGAAGCTGTCCTTACCCTAGTAGGTCGAGACTAGCTTCCTCGTATTTACTTAGGGATGCGCGCATATGATATATGTATGTGGTACAAGCCGGGGACCCCTATGATGTTATGATTATGTTTAAGTATTTAAAAGTATGATTTTAAACTAAGCATCCTTATGATATATGCATTTGCCGCATGCATCCATCCATGTTATGCATCATGTTTATGATAAGTATGTTTATGCAAAGTAGGTTTATGCAAGGTATGTTTATGCAAAGTAGGTTTATGCAAGGTATGTTTATGCGAAGTATGTTTATGCAAAGTATGTTTATGCAAATGATTATGTTTATGTCCATGTTAATTATGATGCCATGATTATATTTATGTTCATGCTAAATTATGATGCCATGATTTTATTTATGTTCATGCTAAATTATGATGTCATGATTATATTTATGTTCATGCTAAGAATGATGCCATGATTGTGTTTATGTTTATGATAAGAAGTATGCCATGATAAGTAGGATTTAAGCATTATGTTTATGTTTACGTGACGTATGGATTTTTGTGAGTAGGAAAGGGTCTTACTAAGCCTATGTGCTTATAGTCTTATTGTCTTATACCGCAGATCAAGCCAACGGAGGTTACTAGGTGAAGCAACAGGAGGGGCCAAAAGTGTGTGTGTGGTAGTGACATGGTAGAGGAAAGTGGAATAAGACTCTTCTATTATGTTTTGTGTTTTATAACGCCTCTTAGATTCTATGCTATACTTATGATAAGTTACTTGCTACTTATGATGCTTATGCATAAAGTAAGAAATGTTATGCTTTAATATGCTAAGTTACAATGCTACCATGTTCATAAATGATAGGTCAAGGCATATATACATGTTCTAGTACTAGTTGCATGGTAAAACGCATGTGTAAGAAGAAAAAAATTGATTCCGTTGCATTAAGATATTCCTATGCCGTATGTATGTGTATGTATGTTAGCGTAACGCCGTCTCTCTCGTCACACCGTAAGGTGTGGGGAAAAAGACGGGCGTTACACCTTGTCTCCAATTTTAGGTACCTGTAAAATACATAAACATAAGGCAAACACATATATATTCTTAGCCTTAACGACTTGGTTTTGACTTCGGATTTCCCTCGAAACCCTAGGTCGAACCGACGCCAGTGTTCCCTTTCCGGGGAATGCGCCTTTCGCCTACTCCTCTCAGGAGAAAGTTTACCAACTGGCTCCTCCGGTTGGACTTTTGCCCAGCTTCACTCACCAGGACTTTTGCCCAGCTTCACTCACCAGGACTTCCAGCTTCACTCACCAAGACTTCCAGCTTCACTCACCAGGACTTCGTGCCCAGTCCGCGATCAGGACTTATTGCCCAACCCTATGTCAGGACTTCGGTGCCCAACCCTCGGCCAGGACTTACTGACCAATCCATGATCAGGACTTAGTGCCCAATTCTTCGAACCAGGACTTATTGTCTAGGTTAACTAGGACTTTTTTTTCACTTTGGTACTGATTTCTTGACTCACCCTTACCTTGTCAATGTATCACTAACTTAAGCATATTGTTAAACATTGAAACACTAGAGGAGGACATCACTGATGCATCTTGCACCAACAATCTTCCCCTTTTTGATGTTTGACAATATCTTAAGTTAGATTGGATTAAAGGGTTAAGTTTATGATCCTTGGGATATAATGGAAAGAATTTGATCTAGGTTTTGATCCTTGAAAAAAACATTTTGATTTAAACTTTGACCCTTGGAAAAAATATTTTGATTTACATTTTGATACATTGGGAAAAATTTTGAACTTACACTCTCTATTCCTTTGGGAGAAAAAAAATTCTAACTTAAGCTCACTCTCCCCCTTTGTCATACATCAAAAAAATAACAAAACAAACTTGCACCAACAATGAAACTTTAAAAAAAATTCCTTTTCCTTTGAAAAGTACCTAGTATAATTCATTGAAAAATATTTTGTACTTAACAAATATTAATACTTTGAAAAATATTTTGTACTTAACAAATATTTTAAAAAATCTTTTAATATTATTTTTGTTTTGAAAACATAATATTTTACTTGACTTGGTTTCTTTTCCTGTCTGATACAATCCTAGGAAACCTTGTTAACTACAAGTATATTTCCCTAAGTGTCCTGGTAATTCTCCAAACTCAAGTAAATATTATTTCAAATTGATTCCAAAAGACAAAAGGATTTTGAAAATAAGTTCTTGACTTGGATTCTTTTCCAGTATGACACAATCCTAGGAAACCTTAACGCTCGCTTTTTTTTTTCTTCTTTCATCATAAAGCGGCGTTACGTTAACATACTTAGGGCATGTAGACATCCTAATGCAGCGGAAACCTTTAAACTTACACCTACATGCACTTACTATCATTCCTAACATCCTAACATGGGAACTTGGCATATTAACTTTATACTTAGCATCATATCATGTCATACTTAGCAGCATGTCATACTTAGCATCATATCATGTCATACTTTAGCATCATGTCATAGAGTCACATTCAAGTACTTAATAGTAAAGGTAGAGTTCTATCATAAGACGAGCAACCATATTGCTCCTTGGCCAAGTCACTATCACACACATTCTTTGATGCCCTCCTGCTGCTTCCTTACTGTCCCCTTGCGTGATCTGCGGTATAAGGAAATAAGACTATAAGCACACGGGCTTAGTAAGACTCTTTCCTACTCACTAAAACCATTCATCATTTAATCATGAGCACATAAGACATTAACATACTTAGTGCTTTACTTAGAACATAAACTTTTCATCACTTAGCATACATTCGTCATGGCATGAACATAACTCAATCACATTCGTAGCATGACATAAACATAACCATAAAAATATTCATGGCATGACATAATACTTGGCATAGACATAAACATCGTAAACATTCATAGCATGACATAATACTTGGCATAGACATAAACATAATAAACATAACCTCATAAACGTTCTTAGCATGAACCTAAATAAAATCATGGTGTCCTAACTTATCACAAACCTAATTAAATCATGGCTTCAAAAATTAGCATAGGCATAAATAAAATCATGGCATCCTATCTTAGCATAACATAAATAAATCAGGGCATCATAAATTAGTATGGACATAAATAAAATCATGGCATTCTAACTTAATATAAACATAATTAAACCATGGCATCCTAAACTAGCATGAACATAAATAAAATCATGGCATTCTAACTTAGCATAAACATAATTAAATCATGGCATCCTAAACTAGCATAAAATCATGGCATCATAAACTAGCATAAAATCATGGCATTCTAACTTAGCATAAACATAATTAAATCATGGCATCCTAAACTAGCATAAAATCATGGCATCATAAACTAGCATAAAGTCATGGCATCATAGACTAGCTGAAAATCACGGCATTCTAACTTAGTATAAACATAATTAAATCATGGCATAAACATACCTTCATAAACTTACTTTGCATAATATTCTTATCATAAATATAATGCATAACATGGAATGGATGCATGTGTGGAATGCATATACATAAGGATGCTTAACTTTTAAAACATACTTTTAAGTGCTTAAACATAATCATCATATCATTGGGGCCCTGGCTTGTACCACATACATACATCATAAGCGCGCATCCCTAAGTAAATATGAGGTAGCTAGCCTCGACCTACTAGGGTAAGGACAGCATAGTCGGTAGTCCCCGAACCGAGGCGTTCCTAAGGTGCCCATCCCTGTTGCACAGCTTCGGTAGTGCCAGAACCATGGACAGCATAGTCGGTAGTCCAGAACCGGAGCGTTCTTAAGGTGTCCATCCCTTGGACCCATACTTCGGTCCGGTACAAGCCCATTCATAAAATAAAATATTTTACATGCTTCATCATTCATGAGACATTCATGGCATACTTAACATAACATAACTTGTTACGGCTCGGCCCGTCTACCAGCCCATTTACCGGTCCTCTCGACCATCGTACCGTCGACCATCGACCGTGCCGTTTAGCATATTTATGCCTTAAAGACATAAGCATCATCTTTCATTCATATCATGGCATGCATCTTCTTTCATAAAACATGGCATACATCATTCTCATCATGAACATAAACATAACATACTTATCATGGCATCGTTCTTATCATGAACAAAACATAACATACTTATCAGGGCATCATTTCTATCATGAACATAAACCTAACATATAATTCATGACATATAACCAAGGGTTTGGTTAACATAGAACTTCTTCCATCCTACTTAAACATACATCTTGGTAACCTATACACAAGCATCTTTGTAGGTTTAACCCAACCCTAGCCCTAGGTTAGGTCCTTGGCCGAAAGTCCCCAAGGAACCCTAGGTTCAAGAAACTTCACATAACTTTCCAACAACATCTCATACATACATACTAGGACATAGGAAACATTTGATCCCATTCTTAAGGCCAACCCTAATCCTTTAGCCCTAATCTTACTCTTGGCCGAAACTTCAAGGCCATGGGGGTATGGAAAAATTCCATTAAAACCCCAAATCAATTGCTTAAACACCAACCATACCTTACCATAGGGCCATTGAGGCCATTACTTGGAATAAGTCCTAACTTTCCACCCTATTAGGGTACTTGGCCGAAACCTATAGGGTCTCTAGGCCATGTGAAACATTCACATAAACACCCTCTATCTCCCTTATATCATGATAAAACATAAAACAACCACTTGAGGTTTTAATCCCAACCCTACACAAGGGTTCTTGTTGTTGGCCGAAACCATAGGGTATCCTAGGGTACTCCAAAAATTCCCAAAAATTATCCTTAATCTCTAAACATCATAAGGGAACATTAAATAACATTATAAAGATTTTTAGCATCATCATGGACCCTAAAACATTGTGGCCGAAACCCATAGGGTCTCTAGGGTGTTGATTTTGTTTCTTTCATGTTGGCCGAAACCCTAGGGTGTTCTAGGGTACTCCAAAAATTCCCAAAAATTATACTTAACCTCTAAACATCATAAGGGACCATTAAATAACATTATAAAGATTTTTAGCATCATTATGGACCCTAAAACATTGTGGCCGAAACCCATAGGGTCTCTAGGGTGTTGATTTTGTTTCTTTCAACCTCAAGTCCCAAAAACCAACCAATAAATCATGATAAAATATAAAGAACTATTATACCACAGGTGAGGGAGTCTTACCTTGGGTTTCTTGATTTTTCGAACCTTGAAAGAGAAGGAAATGGCAAGATCTTTGGACCCTTGAACCCCCTTGTCCTTGTATCCTTGGAAGACCCCTTAGATCTTGAGGATGAGACCTCTTGTGGAGCTTTTCCAAGGGAGAACCCTTCCTTGGGTATTCGGCTAGGATGAGGGGAGGAGAAGGAAGAAATTGCAAAGTAATGGGAAGAAGAGATAACTCCCAAAACCCCCTCTTTATAGCCCATTAAGGAGGTAAATGAAGAGTCTCTCCATGACCCTTCATCTTCTTCTATGCTTTAACCAATATCCACTTCATTCCCTCATAACATTACCTCACTAGATTAGTTGGTTAAAGTATATATGGTTGTACAAGTGGTCTAAGGTTCAATCCTTGGTAGATGCACCTTATTTTTTTATTCTATTTTTCCTTTTATTTCCTATGTTTTTTTTCCAAAAATTCCGAAAATCCTATAAAAATTCCCCCATAATTATGTTAATATTTCTCATTAAAATCCCTTTATATTTATATTAATTTTCACCTAAAATTCTCCAATAATTATGGTACTAAAAAGCCCATATAAGGCCCATTAGTACTTAGTTTTCACAATTTAACTGAGAAAATATGAATTTCTAAGCCACCTTTTGTATTAATATTTCTAGATCCCTCAGAAAATTATCTAGACATGCTCAATATTTTAAAGAAAATATTGAGAGAATTTTTCGGGTCGTTACAGGCATTTCCCTAAGTGTCCTGGAAAATTCTCCAAACTCAAGTAAGATTATTTTCAAAAGTGATTCCATAAAAAAGATAAGTTTTTGAAAGTGATTTTTATGAAAAAATGACTTTAAAATGATAGTATTTTAAAGAGAAAATACTTATGTTTTCAAAAAGATTCTGAAAATACAATGTATGAAAACATTTTGAAATGTTCAATAATTCTTTTAATTTGACCTCCCCCTAAACTTGACACAACCCTCGAAAGCTTGTTGACTACAAGTAATCTTCCTCTGAGTCTTAGGGTTTGATTCAGACCAAAAGAATTATCTAATAATTAAAAAATTGTCAAAAAATAGAATTGCTTTCTTTTGATTTAGACTCCCCCTAAATCTGACACAATCATAGGAGTTCTTGTAGATCAAGAAGAAAACTCCCTATGTGTCTTTCAGGGTTTATCAAAATCAAAAGATTAATTTAAAATAATTTCTGACTGATATTTTGAAATGATAGTATGTGTTCCGGAAAGAGTCGACGACAATGGCCAGGTACCGAAGCTTGCCCTTGTGGTGGTTGCTGAGGTAGGGAGGAACTTGGAGTCTGCGAAGTTAACACAAGCGTTAGGGAACACGCCGGCAGGGGTCCGACGGAGTCCATTCCGACGCTCAAGTCAGTAACTGCTCAGAAGAAGGTTTACAAAAAGTAAAGGAGAAGTTTAGAGTTGAGAATGCCTAACCCCCGTACCGGAGGGGTTGGAATACCTTTTATACCGATGGCGACGGGCTAGACGTGCCCCTTGGTCGGTGCTGCATCTCCCGTACTTGAGCCACGTCCCCCCTGTTGGGTATGGCTTGTCGGGTTTCCCTAGCGAATACCTGGTCGATCTGAGAGGCCTCTCCACATCTACGGATTAAAAAATTAATCTGAGTGAAGACCCGTCTCCCATCGACCGTCTCGTGCTGTATCGAACGTTCCAAATTACAACTTAGCCAATTACCAAAATTGGCCTTATAATTTGCTCGACTGTTCGACCATGGAAAAGGCGACAAGTTGACCGTCGGCTTTTGTGTTTATGGTCGGGGTCCAATTAAGAATTTATTAAACATATTTTGCAATCAAAACAATAAATTCTTAAATATAAAATGACGGCGCATATGATTATGGCACAAAAACAACATAAGGAAATACAAGGGAGCGTAGGGAAAGTTATACCTTTCTGATCACCTCGCGGTCTTCTACCTTATGTCCCTCCCTTCGCGGATGTCGTGTGGGCGATGATCTACCGCGATCCGAGATCTCCAAGAGCTCCAATCAACCCTCTTCTCCAACCGACCAAAACCCTAGCTCCTAGGGTTTGCACCGCCGACCACTCCTTCCCCTCCCTTTGCGCCGCCATCCACCGGAGCTGGCTCCAAGCCCTCCGGACCAGTAGTACACCTCAAGAGGAAGATGAAGAAGAAGAAGAAGGAAGGAGAAATCCTTCTTCCATGCCCAAACCAGCCCGTAACCTCTTCTCCCTCAACCTTGCAACGCCGCCGCAACCCTTGGTTGCGCCGCCTGCAGCTGGCCGCCGGCACCTCCTTCTCCCTCCCTGAGCACCACGCAAGCTAGAGGACTCCTCTACCTTGCTTTCGTGAGCCTTAGCTGGAGTTTGGTCGAGGAAGGATGAAGAACTGAGGAGCTTCTCCTCTTCTTCTATGCGCCGCCGAACCCTAGGAGAGAAGGAGAGAAGGAGAGGGTTTAGGTGTTGGCTCTTGGATTGATTAGCTCTTGGTTTCTTGATCTCATAGGGTATTTATAGGGCTAAGGTAGGGACCAAGAGGAGGAGTTGGTTCTTGGCCCACTAATGGATCCAAACCCGATCCATTAATTAAGATCCATTCCACTAAAGGATCTTAATTGAACTTCCTCACCAACCCCCATATTTTCATATGGGCTCCACATATTACGAGTCATCCATCTCCCCGTGTTTAAGATCTCACATGCTTGTTAATTAATTAAATTACTGACAATTTAAATTAATTAACTTCTGGATCCTTGATTAGTACCACTCAACCTTATCAATGTGCCAGATCAAATCCACCTGCAGGGTTTAGCACGATGAACCTTTTGAGCTCATCAAGGGGGCATCATCATCCTGACTCACCAAGACACAGATTCCGTCAATAATCATCAGCACATCATATTATTAATATTATTTCCCAACTTACCGGGTCTTTCGATCTAACAGAATAGATCTCGCCCATTAGTAAATCAAAGAAACAATAATTAATAATATATGCCCGATATTATTTCGGGATTAAGGGATCGTCCTCCATAATATCAACTGAGGTCCTATCCAATTATCTAGTCAGTACAAATCGGATAACCTCGGGTTTTGGTCATGTTCAATGTACTCATAGCACACTAGTGTAGTTCTATGGTCAAGACCAACCACACCTAACTACATTACAACCATCCCAATGGGTTGTCCAATTCCATCTAGGTTGTGAGCCTCTATTTATGCTAAGTAAGGAACTAATAACATGATCTTCCGTGTGACACCACACACCATGTTATCTACAATGCAAAGAAATGGGACTTCGTGTATGTACTATTATAAACAAAAACCTAGTGTAGTGTGATTCTCTTTTCATAATAAAGATGTTCATATAATAAAAGTCATGTCTTTCAGTATAGACATCTTACACCCCCTCGTTCGGTGATCATGGGATATCTCTTGAAAAGGTCTGCGCCATTATCGTCTTCGACCCGTTATGAGATTCAGGGGCCATGAAGACCTTTTTTGACGAGGGGTGCTTATCCGTACCCCGAGGGGGGGGGGTCAGTATCTGAGGTCGGTTATTGTGGAGACTCCGCTCCCCGAGGGGAGCTCGAGGTTTTCACCTGCCATAACTCCCAAGGGGTTCTCGGGACCTAACCTCCCAGGGAGCTCCCCGAGAGGGATCTCCCTCGGCCCTTCCTGGGCGCGTCACCCTCGAGGATTCCCGGGACCCGGGAAGGAGGGCTGTCTCAAGCTACCGCTGGCGTGTCGGGTAGCTTCTTCATCCTTCGTCCTGGCCAGGGCTCATTTAACCCTATCACAAGTACCCCCCCCCTTCAAGTCTGATCGAGGGAAGTATGGCTGACTGATCGGACTAGTACAAATATGAAGAAGCTGCGTTCTCACAGGCCTCCACCTTTTAGTCCTCAGTGGTCATGAGGGGCTTTTGGATCGACCGGTGTTCCTAAAGATTCCCCTTTTTGTGCCTCCTTCCTTTTCCAAAAAGGTTGCTCTGATTTTCGAAGGTTTACAATGATGTTGATTTCCACGCTATAAAGGCGCCTGGTCCCTTTTTCAAGGGTAACAGGGTGCTCGCGCGAATGCTTTGCTGCCACGTGTTCCAACGGCCATCTCCACGAGTCCTTATGGTCGTGTGCCGGTATGGCTGGCTGGCAACAATCGACTGCCTGGGCCAAGCGATTTCTTGCTTTCCATGTGTTACTTCCCCATTGTGCCCAGGTAGGAGGCTGCCGGGGTATAAGAGAGGAAAATGGCAGACGTTAGCCTCCACATCCAATTCAGCGACCAGGCGTACTTCACCTTTCTCCCTTGTAAAGCTTCTGCTGTGCATGACTAGCTTGTCTCCTTCTTATCTCTTCTCTTGTCTTCTTCCTTAGGGATTATGGAAAGCTACCGTGCGGAGTGGTATGAGTCCCTTTCCTTGAGAGTGAGACCTGAAGCCTTACAGGCGGCCACCGAGGCCTATGGCGTCCCGGCCGAGATGGCAATGGTCATCCCAAAAGTGGGTCAGACTCCCGTTGAACCCCCTGCAGGCATGCTGACCTTTTTCTTAGGGTAGATAGAGTTAGGGCTCCATTTCCCTATTCCTCCTTTCTTCACGAACATAGCGTCTTATTTTGATATCCCCCTTCACCAGATGGCTCCCAATGCCTTCGCCCAGATGGGAGGAGCATATATCATCTTCAAGCTTCTCGATCTTCCTCTAACCCCGCATCTTTTCCATTCTTTCTTCGTCCCGTTAGGGTCAAGGGGGGTCTTTAGTTTCGCAGCTCGTCCGGGCCATAGATTTTTAGGAGGATTTCCTTCCTCGTATAAGGGGTGGAAGGAGAAATTCTTCTTCATCCGTCTGCCGTCATTACCTTTTAGTCCTCTATGTTGGATAGCGGATTTGTCGACTCCTCCCCTCCTAGTGAGCTTTCTTCGTAGCCCGGTGTATCAACATGCTAGGGAGGTACTTTCTGCCATGGAGTTCAATGGCTCGGGACTGGTGCAGAGTGAAGATCTTATGTATCGAGCGGGCCTTAGCCCTAAAGTAACACGGATCAGCCCCACCCTAGGTATGTTCGCCTTTTTCTTCAATGCACATTAGTTTTGACTGATGCTCTCACTATCGGGCTTCTGCAGAGGAAGTCATATTCGCCAAGGTGATGAGCCGACTCATCAAGTGGGAGGAGGTTGTAACGACCCGGAAAATTCTCTTAATATTTTCTTAAAATATTGAGCATGTCTAGATAATTTTCCGAGGGGCCCAGAAATAATTATGTAAAATTGGGCCTAGAAATCCATGTTTTCTCATTTAAATTGAGAAAACTAAGTATCAATGAGCTTTAAATGGGCTCCAAAAATGGGTATTAATTAGGTTAAATTAATATAAATTAGGTAAAATTAATATAAATATAAAAGAATTTTATTTAGGAATATTGGCATAATTATGGGTGATTTTAAGGGGGGATTTTCGGAATTTAGGAAATAAAAATAATAAAATAAATGAAATAAAAATAAAATAAAAATAAAGGTGCATGAGCCAAGGATTGAACCTTGGACCTCTTGTACAACCATGTAAGCCTTAACCAACTCACCTAGCAAGGGATTTCTATGAGGAAATGAAGTGGATGTAAGTTAAGATTAGGAAGAAGATGAAGAGTCATGGAGAGACTCTTCATTTACCTTCTTAATGGGCTATTAAAGGGGGGTTTTGGGAGTTACCTCTTCTTCCCATTACTTGCATATTCGAACCCCTTCCTCCCCTCATTCTTGCCGAGCACCAAGAGGAGGTTTTCCCCTTGGAAAAGTTTCCACCAAGGTTCCATCTCCTAGATCTAAAGTCTTCACAAGAGTGCAAGGGCAAGGAGGGATCAAGGGTCAAGAGTTCTACATGTTCTTTCTCTTTTAAGGTCTAAAAATCAAGAAATCCCAAGGTAAGACTCCCTCACCTGTGGTATAATAGTTCCCTATGATTTTTATGATTTTTAGTATGATATAGTGGTTGGTTTTCGAATTTGATGTTGAAAGGAAGGAAAACCAAGACCCTCATGCTTAAGGGTTTCGGCCACCATGATTTTTAGGTCTATAAATATGCTAAAAATCTGTATAATGCTATTTAATGTTCCCTTATGATGTTTAGAGGTTAAGTATAATTTTTGGGAATTTTTGGAGTACCCTAAGATACCTTAAGATTTCGGCCAACATGAAAGGAATAGAATCAACACCCTAGAAACCCTATGGGTTTCGGCCACCATGTTTTAGGGTCTATAATGATGCTAAAAATTGTATAATGTTATTTAATGTTCCCTTATGATGTTTAGAGGTTAAGTATAATTTTTGGGAATTTTTGGAGTACCCTAAGACACCTTAAGGTTTCGGCCAACATGAAAGGAATAGAATCAACACCCTAGAAACCCTATGGTTTCGGCCACCATGTTTTAGGGTCCATAATGATGATAAAAATCTGTATAATGTTATCTAATGTTCCCTTATGATGTTTAGAGGTTAAGTATAATTTTTGGGAATTTTTGGGGTACCCTAGGATACCCTAGGGTTTCGGCCAACATGAAGGACCCATGTGTAGGGTTGGGTTTAAGACCTCAAGCATATGTTTTATGTTTTATCACGATATAAGAGAGATGGAGGGTGTTTTTGTGAATGTTTCACATGGCCTAGAGACCTTATAGGTTTCGGCCAAGAACCCTAATAGGGTGGGAAGTTAGGGCTTATTTCAAGTAAGGGTCCCAATGTCCCTATGGTAAGGTATGGTTGGGGTTTAAGCAATTGATTTGGGGTTTTATTGGAAATTTTTCCATGCCCCCATGGCCTTGAAGTTTCGGCCAAGAGCAAGAGTTGGGTCAAAGGATTAGGGTTGACCTTAAGTATGGGATTAAATGTTCCCTATGGCCTAGTATGTATGTATGGGATGTTAGTTGGGAGGTTATGTGAAGTTTCATGGACCTAGGGTTCCTTGGGGACTTTCGGCCAAGGACATAACCTAGGGCTAGGATTGGATTAAATCTCCAAAGATGCTTAACTAAACCCTTAGTTTGTATGTCATGAATTATATGTTATGTCATAGATGTTTAGACATGTGCCATGATTTGTGAATAATATGTAAGTATGCCATGTCTTATGAATGATATGCCATGTTTATGAATGATATGCCATGTTTATGAATGATATGTCATGTTTATGAAGGATATGCCATGTTTTATGAATAAGATGTAAGTATGCCATGTCTTATGAATGAGGTTAAAGTACATGCCTTTAGGGCATAACGATGATGTTAAGTATGATGAATGAATGATGATGAATGACAAGTATGATGAATGAATGATGATGAATGGAAAGCATGTGAAAGCATTATATTTTATTTTATGGGCTTGTACCGGACCTAAGTATGGTCCACGGTTCTGGACTACCGATGATGCTATCCACGGTTCGGGACTACCGATGATGCTGTCCTTACGGTTCGGGACTACCAATGAAGCTGTCCTTACCCTAGTAGGTCGAGATTAGCTACCTCGTATTTACTTAGGGATGCGCGCATATGATGAATGAATGTGGTACAAGCCAGGGCCCAATGAATGTTATGATATTTTAAAAGCATGTTTTTAAAAATTAAGCATATATATATATATATATATATATATATATATATATATATATATATATATATATATATGCAATTGCCACATGCATCCATCCATGTTATGCATTATATTTATGATAAGAATCTTATGCAAAGTAAGTTTATGCAAGGTATGTTTATGCAAATGATTTCGTTTATGTTTCGTGTTAATATATGATGCCATGATTTGATTGTGTTCATGCTAGTCTAGAATGCCATGATTTACTTATGTTTATGCTAGTTTAGGATGCCATGATTTATTTATGTACATGCTAGTCTAGAATGCCATGATTCACTTACGTTTATGCTAGTTTAGGATGCCATGATTATTTATGTACATGCTAGTTTAGGATGCCATGATTTAACTAGTTTTATGCCATGATTTATTTATGTACATGCGAGTTTAGGATGCCATGATTTAACTAATTTTATGTTAAGTTAGGATGCCATGATTTATCTATGTTCATGCTAGTTTAGGATGCCATGATTTAATTATATTTATGCTAAGTTAGAATGCCATGATTTTATTTATGTCCATAATTATTCATGATGCCATGACTTAAGTATGTTAAGCTGATTTAGGACGCCATGATTTTATTTAGGTTCATGTCATGCTAAGAATGTTTATGAGATTATGTGTATTATGTCTATGTTTACGCCCAGCACTATGCCATGCTATGAATGTTTACGAGGTTTATGTCTATGCCAAGTTTCGGGTCATGCCATGAATGTTCTTATGGATATGTTTATGCCATGCTATGAATGTGATGAAGTTATGCTTATGTCATGACGAAGGTGTGCTAAGCGATGAAAAGGCTTGTGCTCTAAGTAAAGCACTAAGTATGCTAATGTCTTATATGCTCATGATTGAATGATGAATGGTTTTAGTGAGTAGGAAAGAGTCTTACTAAGCCTGTGTGCTTATAGTCTTGTTGTCTTATACCGCAGATCATGCAAAAGGACAGTAAGGAAGCAACAGGAGGGCATCAAAGAATGTGTGTGATAGTGACTTGGCCAAGGAGCGATATGGTTGCTCGTTTTATGATAGAACTTTATCTTTATTATTATGTGCTTGAGTATGACTCTATGACATGATGCTAAGTATGACATGATGCTACGAATGACATGATGCTAAGTATGATATGATGCTAAGTATAAAGTTACTATGCTAAGCTCCTATGTTATGTTGCTAGAAATGGTAGTAAGGGCATGTAGGAGTAAGTTAAAGGTTTCCGCTGCATTGTGATGTCTACATGCCCTAGGTATGTTAACGTAACGCCGTTTTTAAAAAAAAAAATGGGCGTTACAGGTTGGTATCAGAGCAGTAACCATCTCACTACACACACATCAAGCCCTCTTCCTACAGCTTCCAAGTAAGTACCTCTTTACATATCTCATAGTAGTAAGATGTTTTATGATTCTAAGATACGCAAGTATGAACGATAGTTATGATGAAAAGTCCGTTACGATATGTAATGACGAAGGATACTTTATCTTATTTTAGGAATTAAATACTTAGAATAATAGTAGGGATAGAAGAAAGCGATTTCGTGTGTCTTTCTCTGTATATATTTGCGAATTGAAAAAGGAATGGTTTTGTACTGGCTGGGTCGGTTTGGTACTAACTATGTCATTGTTTTCAATTCCAGATGTTGCATGAGAATTTCACTGAGAGGTGCCGGGAGCTGATGGAGCGGATAGCGGAAGTGGGGTACCGTCCGACCCTTGGAGTTCAAGGCAACATAGGGTTTTTGGATCGGTTATTCTGGAAACTGGAGCGGGAAGGGTTCCCAGTCATGGATGATCATAGGATTGGAGCTCTGCTTCGTTCATTGCCCAATCGGGCGAGGGAGGTTGCTCATCAGATCTGGGGGCAACACGGCTGCCGTATCTCATATACGGGGTTGTGTAGGCAGCTTCTACGCCATGAGTTTCCGGAAGATCTGGGGGACTCGGAGGAGGAGCCTGAGACGTACGAGGAGGATCCTGAGCCGCTAGAGGAGGATCCTGAGATGTACGAGGAGGATTCCGAGCCATCCGAGGGGGACCCCGAGATGTACGAGGATGATCCCGAGCCATTCGAGGAGGACCCCGAGATACTAGAGATGTTTGAGGAAGACCCGATGAGCGAGGACGATCTCAAGGTGTTTGAGGAAGACCCCGAGGAGCTCGAGATGTTTGAGGAAGACCCCTGGATGTTCGGGGAAGACCCTGGAGTGGCTGAGGAGGTTCCCGAGATGGAAGAAGAGGATCCGATGGAGACGGTAGAAGATCCTGACGCAGGCCCAGGAGAGATGAACGAAGGAGTGGCGATGACTGCCATGATGTTCTTTGTTATGGGTGTGATGGCAGCCCATCTATTTCATTAAGTTCGGCTAGTATTGTGAACCAATAAGGCTAAGTCAGTCCTACTACAAGTTGTCGAGAGTGTGTTTTAACCTGATGTTCATGAACCTGAAATATACAATGAGGGACCGATCATATCACACAATGGTATCAAATTATTTAAAGCAAATGATAATATGAGAACGTGTTATTATATAACTATTGTCATATAGGTTCTTAATATGAGCCTACCTACAGGTTGATATGTATCATCTCAACCTATAAATTATCATCTATACGTATTATTCCGTAAGCAATAATCTGGAGCTTCGAAAGGAAATACTGGCAGAAGCTCACGGAACCCCTTACTCGATGCATCCAGGATCCACCAAGATGTATCAGGATCTGAAGGAGAAGTTTTGGTGGTCCGGTACGAAGAGGGATGTGGTTCAACATGTCGGTACTTGCACGACTTGCCAGCAAGTGAAAGCCGAACACCAGCGACCCGGAGGAGTTCTGCAGCCACTTCCAATTCCGGAATGGAAATGGGAAGATATCTCAATGGATTTCATTTCAGGACTTCCCCGGACTACAAATGGATATGATGCGATATGGGTCATTATGGATAGGTTGACTAAGTCTGCTCACTTCTTAGCTATCAAGATGACTTATTCGATTGAGCAATTGGCTCAATTATATGTTAAGGAGATAATCAGGCTTCATGGAGTTCCCAGGACCATCATCTCAGATAGGGATGGTCGCTTTACTTCACATTTTTGGGAGTGTATTCAGAAGTCTCTAGGCACTAAATTGCGATTTAGCACCGCTTTTCACCCTCAGACTGATGGACAAACCGAACGGGTGAATCAAGTACTGGAAGACATGTTGCGAGCTTGTACTCTGGACTTCAAAGGAAGCTGGTGTCGATATCTATGTTTAGCGGAATTCGCTTACAATAATAGCTACCAAGCTACTATTGGGATGGCACCTTATGAAGCGTTGTATGGGAGGAGATGTAGGTCTCCGATCTGTTGGTATGAGGGTGGTGAAAAGAAGGAGATGGGGCTCACAACGGATATCATCAACAGCACCACCCGAGCTATACAGAATATCCGACAACGGATAGAAACTGCTCAGAGCCGGCAGAAGAGTTATGCCGATGTCCGACGTAGACCCCTAGAGTTTAATGTTGGAGATTGGGTGTTTCTGAAAGTGGCACCTATGAAAGGGGTGACAAGATTTGAGAGGAAAGGAAAGCTAAGTCCGCGTTATGTGGGGTCGTACCTGATTCTGAAAAGAGTTGGTAAAGTGGCATACGAGCTGGAGCTACCTTCAGAGATGTCAGCTATCCATAATGTATTCCATGTGTCCCTGCTTAAAAAGTGTATCCCAAATAGGGACCAAGTGATCGAACCGCAGACAGTACAACTGCAGGAGGCTGATCAAGTGGTGGATCCTCCTCCCGGGGGTGGCTCCCCTACGAGAGCAGTCTCTCTTGAATGGGTGAACGAGGAGTCCTCCCCTTCAACTACCCCTTCGATCACTTGGTCCTTTGGTCGGCAGAAGCGGCGGCTACCCAAGGGCTTGGGCCCTTCACGGAAAAAGTAGATTCCTGCACGTTCCTCTCCTCTTCCCTCGGTGCCCGAGGAAATGACTCTACCCGCTGAGGTAGTAGCTCCTTCCTCTACTGCGTCGGCCTCCACTACAGAGGCAGTCGTCTTGGTGCCTCCTACTAGCTCCCTCGACCAAGCCACCTCTCCCACGGGTAAGAAGATATCGTGCACTCAATATCAGTTGAAACTAGATCGACTAAGGAAGAGTTTGGATGCAGCGTTGGAGGCCTCCTCACGACCTTCCCCTCCAGTGCAATTAAGGGAGATTCCCACTAAGGGGGTTTCGTCGGAGGGGACTTCTAGCACTGGATGGGATGACTCCGATCCCAACTATGTGCCACCTGAAGCTCCAGCAGCTCAACGACTTCCCCTTCGCCCGAGTTCACCACTGTCAAAGGGGCGAGGCGACACACCCAGCACTCCAGAAGGGGCAGTCGTGCGATCCTTGGCTGGACCTCTGGCCAGCCTTCGAGAGACTCTCCTGAAGGTGCGAATTATCATTGTATTGGATGTTTTCTTGCTCAACTATTAACCTTTCAGTGCACTGGCAGGCAGCTGAGGATTGTGTAGTAGTTGGCCGAGGCCTGTACCCGGGCCCCAAGTGGAGGCCTTACTCCATCGAGCCTTGCGGGCGGAAGCGGTAGCCAATCAGGAGTGTCATGTAAGTACCCCTAGTTGATTTTGATGTGATCAACTAATTTAAGTTAGGTCCTGGTGTGTTTAATCCTCTGCTAAGTGTGCAGGAGCTTAGGTACGGAGGAAGTCGAGCGTAAGACGTAGCGGATGAGAAGGATTGTGCGGGGAAGTGAGCTGACGGGCTCGGTACAATCCGAGGGACGCGGAAGCTGTGGAAGAGTACGCCGGTGGAGCGAGAAGGACGTGCGCAGTGTCCGAGGGACGAGAAGCCGAGAGGAAGGACGCTCGAGGGGCGAAAGGCCGGAGTCGGGTTCGGGTGAGCCTAACTCCGGTTGGCCAGAAATCACCCAGAAGATGAACCAAAACACTGGTCAGTTTGACCAAGTCAAACCAAGCACGTGAAACAAAAAGAATTTTATTTGTTGCTGTGAAGATTCAAACCAGTAACCTCACCTGCGTATATCACTAGCCTTATCGGCTGGGATAAGGAAGAGATGTGATTGAATTTGTTGCGAGCAGATGATAAAGTTATTTATCAGTTGCGAGCAGAAGACAAAGTTATAATTAAACTTTATCTCTTAAAGGATAACATTATCCTTTAATCAAATCCAATGGATGCAGTTTAATCCCATCCAAGATCAACCATCCAGATTACATCCATGGATCAATGGTCAAGAGAAAATTCCTAAACAATCAATAATCTAGATTTATTCTCTTAGGCTATAAATAGGCTTAGAGTTTCAACATTTTCAATCAATCATTTTATTCATTCTTGTAAAATCTCTAAAAGTCTAGCGTGCTATTTTTGTAAGGCTTCTCCGTCACAAGGAGAATTTTATTGAGCGTCCACTGCCTTGGAAGCAACGTTCTCAGTAGCGACCAAGTTTTTTTTTAAAGACGAGTATTTCCACTTTCATAATTTTTTTTTCTTCTATTCGCCCCCCTCTAGCCGGTCCAACCCTGTAACGCCCGTAAAATCCTCTCAATATTTTTCTTTAAAATATTGATCATGCCTATATGAATTCTTGAGTAACATATGAATACTAGCATAAACCGTAGCAAGATCTCTTATATAAATTAAAAAGCTAAGTACTAATGGGTCTTATGTGGGCCTTGCCAAAAATAAGAGTAAAAGTAATAAAAAGAAGTACATGCACCAAGGATTGAACCTTGGACCTAGAGCTTCATCATGCATGTACTAACCAATTCACCTAGCAAGGGAATGCTAGTGTAAAAGGAGGAGGATTTTAGTTGAGGCTAAAAGAAAGTGAAGAGTCACCATGTGAGGAGGCACCATGCCCCATCACTTGCCCCCTCCACTTAGTATAAAAGAGAGGGATGAGAAGTGAAGAGGTAACTTGGCACATAAGTTATTGTTTCTCCTCTTCTCTTCCACCAAGGCCTTTCCTCTCCTCTCTTCTTCCTCCTTCTAGCCGAAAGCCACAAGGGGCTTTTCCCTTGGAAAATCTTCACAAGGGGACTCCATCTTGAAGATCCAAGGCTTCCTACAAGGCTACAAGGGCTAAGGAGAGTTCTAGGGTCAAGAAGGTTTTCTTTTATTTCTCTATTCAAGGTTTATAACCAAGATAAAGAAAGGTAAGACTCTCTCACCTGTGGTATAATAGTTTATGTTGTTTATCATGATTTAAGATGTTGTTTGGGATTTATATTGAGAAAACAATGGATTAGGGCTTCTAGGATTTTCGGCCAAAGCATATTTTTGGGTCTAAGATGATGTTAAAATGCCACTTATGTTTCCTAATATTTTCTCATGATAAGTAAAGTATAAATTATGATTTTGGGAAATTTTGTAGCACCCTATGACCCTCTAGGGTTTCGGCCACCATTAACATTTCATGGTTAGGATTAGATATAACCCTCCAAGTATGTTTATTATGTTTTCCTATGATATAATGGATATTAATTGTGAATGATAGGAATTTTTTCATGTACTTGTGACCCTCTAGGGTTTCGGCCAAGATCAAGTTGTAGGGTTAGGACTTAGGGTTAGCCCCAATCATGGGTTCTAATGGCTTCCTATGGCATTGTATGTATGGGGTTGGATGTAAATTGTGAATGATATGAATTTTTCCCTGTACTTGTGACCCTCTAGGGTTTCGGCCAAGGTCAAGTTGTAGGACTAGGACTTAGGGTTAGCTCCAATTATGGGGTCTAATGGCTTTCTATGGCATTGTATGTAATGTATGAGTTTTCCTTTACTTATGGTACCTCACATGTTGCTTGAATAATGGGATCTCCTTTTATTCCACTTTCGGCCAAGCACCTAAACTAGGGTTTGGGTTGGGTTAAGGTTTCAAGGATACTTGTTTATGATTTACTATGATGTATGTATATGTTTAAGCATGTTGTAAGAATTTTATGTTACCTAAAACCCTAACTTTATGTGCTATATATTGTGACTTTGTATACTTAGGTTATGTGCTATGTTTATTCATGAATGTTTTAAACCATATACCATGAACACATGTATTATGAAGTAGGCCTCATGTTTGTGTAGAATGATGCATGTATGATGTTAAATGCCTATGATAGATATATGGTTATGAAGGTCTATGCATGTTCTATGTTGAATCCCATGAACCTAGGTAGTATGTGTTATGCTCATATAGATCCTACCCATGCATGCTTTATGATAGATACTATGATTATGTATGCTAGGTGATATGTACCATGTATGTAATGCATGCTTACCTTATGTACCATGATCATGCAAGCTTTATGAACTAAGATGATATTTATGTCTTAAGGCATAATTATGTATGTATGTCATGTCTTATGAATGAAAATGATGAATGAAGATAATGTTTATGCCTTTAAGGCATGATGATGTTATGCATTAAGTGTGAATGATGAAATGCCAAGTATGCTTTATGTCATGCTCCATGTAACAAGATTATGTTATGTCTTTAAATATGCTATGTATGTTCTATGGATGATGAAGCATGTGAAGTTAATTTACTTTATGAATGGGCTTGTACCGGACCGAAGTAAGGGTCCAAGGGATGGGCACCTTAAGAACGCCTCGGTTCTGGAACTACCGTAGCTGTTCCTACCCTAGTAGGTCGAGACTAGCTACCTCTCATTTACTTAGGGATGCGCGTATATGTTGTATGTATGTGGTACAAGCCGAGGACCCCCATGATGTTATGATTATGTTTAAGTATTTATAATTATGGTTTTCAAATAAGCATCCTTATGTTATATGCATTTAACTCATGCATCCATTCATGATATGCAACTACTCCATGTTAAGTATTTCATATGTTTATGTTTATGTTAAGTATTTCATATGTTTATGTTTATGTTAAGTATTTCATATGTTTATGTTTATGTCAAGTATTTCATATGTTTATGTTTATGTCGAGTATTTCATATGTTTATGTTTATGTCAAGAACCATGTCATGTTAAGTATTTCATATGTTTAGGTTTATGTCAAGAACCATGCCATGTTAAGTATTTTATATGTCTATATTTTGTATCAAGAACTTCTATAGGTTAAGAATGTTATATGTTTTATGCGATGTATGATTTTAGTGAGTAGGAAAGAGTCTTACTAAGCCTATGTGCTTATAGTTTTACTTTCTTATACCGCAGATAAAGCAAGAGGATATTAAGGGAAGCAGCAGGAGGGGCAAGAGTGTGTGTGTGGCAGTGACATGGCAAAAGAAAAAGAAAAAGCTTTTAATATTTATACTTTGTCACATGTCCTATATATATTTTGCTTTGTCCTCTTAAGTCTCATGCTATACTTATGATGGTTTTGTCTAAAAATACACTTGCTACTTATGTTGCTTATGGATGACTTATGTGATTTTTATATCATGATGCTACGTATGATGTTAATATGCTAAGTTACTATGTCACCATGTTAGGAATGATAGTTAAGGCATGTATACATGATTCAATTATTAGTTGCATGGGTTAAACGCATACGTATAGAGTTTTAAATTATTCCGCTGCATTAAGATATTCATATGCGTATATGTATGTTAACGTAATGCTGCCTTCCGCCTACACCATAAGATGGGGATGGGCGGGCGTTACAGGTTGGTATCAGAGCAAGTCGCCATCTCACTACACACACATCAAGCCTTCTTCCTGCAGCTTCCAAGTAAGTACCTCTATGCATACTTTACTTTCCTTTATGATTCTAGAATATGTAAGTATGAATGATACCTTATGATAGAAAATACTTTTAGGATCTGTAAATATGAACAATACCTTATCTTACTTTATGATATCGAATACTTTAGTGTTTGATATGTGGGTAGGAATAATAATAACTTATATTAGCCATACTTGTCTTTTATGAAGAAAAGCATGGCTAAAAGATAGAGCAACAGACTTAATGAGACTACTCCATCGCCTGACCTGATGCAATTAGTGACCCAACTTCAGCGTCAAGTTACCGAGCAGCAGCAAACCATTAATACCTTGATGAACCAGCAAGAAAATTCTACCACTCCACCGGCGATCCAGACTGCTATACCCGTCGCGCCTACGGTTACGCAAACCCCTACGACAGGCCCGACCACTGTAGCACGACAAGAGGCTTATCTGATCTAGTGGTTATGGCTGAAACCGAAAAATTTCTCAGGTGCTGGTGAACCATGGGACGCCCAAGCGTGGTTCAAGACAGTGGAAAGTACAATGGAGCTGCTGGACTGGCCTGAACATGAGAAGATCAAGTGTGTATCATTCTGCCTTTCTGGGGATGCCAGAATGTGGTGGGAAAGGGTCAAGGCCAAAAGACAGGTGAACCAGATGACGTGGTCAGACTTCGAATCAGAGTTCTTCGAAGAATTCTTCAGTATGCGTGTCACAAACAAACACTATGACGAGTTCACGGAATTCCGACAGGGCAACCTCTCAGTCAATGAAGCCGTGAAGAAATTTAACCGACTGGCTCGCCTATGCCCTAAGCTGGTCTGCACTGAGAAAGAAAGGGTTCGACTTATGTTAAAGATGTTACGGCCCGAAATAGCCCTGAACGTGGCCGGCAGAGTTAACAGACCGCAGACCGCCGAGGAGCTATTTAGTAGTGCCCTACTCACCGAGCATTACCTGAACAATATCAATCAGCAAAGGAAGGCGCTAAATGAAAGAGGTCAGAAACCTCAGTGTACCAACGCTAATTGGAAGGGAAACCAGAGTGGTAAACGGCAGCCATGGAACAACTCCCAAGGGGGCCCAACAAATAAACAGTCTAGGTTTCCCCTGTGTGGTACATGCGGGAAAATGCATCCCGGGGAATGTTGCAAAGGTATGAACCGGTGTTTCATCTGCGGAGTGGAAGGGGACATAGCCTCTTACTGTCCTACCAAGAACCCGACACCTCTCCAACTGCTTGTTCAGTACCAGGGTGCACCATCAAAACTACATTATATGCAAGCTGAGCTGGAAGGTGCCCCGATGAGCCTGTTAGTGATATGAGAGAAGTGTCCTAAGGCAATCGCCTTATGATTGTAAACATTTATTTTAATAAATGAAAATTCACTATTTGAGTATACATGTTTGTGTATTTGATTGGGATCTTAAACTCATCTACTGAATGTCCGCAATACAATTCACAGCATAAGAGAATTTGTGATAAGATCACAACTAGTGATTATCTCTACATGTGCAATTGTGAAGTATTGAAAATATCCCTAGTCGATGAATTGATAAAAATAGACACTATCAATTCTGTTGAGACTAGCATGGGTTATTCTCTAATCAGCTGATTCTCACTGGCTGGTGACATTGGGATGTCCGGAGATAAACATGGATGCTAGTTAAGGGAACTAGTTCATTGGAGTGACTAGCTGTAAAACTTCATATGGTAATCTATATAGATATGTCAGTGAAGTTCTTACTGCAGCTTAAGTGTGATGTTCCTTAGACTTGCGGTGTTCAAGTCATCTTGGTCATGGAGACTTATACTTTAACATCTTAAGCAAGCATCTCCAAGGAGGTGTGGACCCAGGATGATTGGGTATAAGCCGAAGTGCCCGAAGATGTTTGAATAGCCTACAAAGGATTCACCACTCCTTGCGAGGAGATGTATACCCAGGCCTATCGTCGGATTGTTACTCAAAGCCTCTGGCCAGAGCATGTCATATTTAGAGTATGAGTCTCTTAAATACATGAGAGTAATTAGAAATCCAAAGGACGAGAAAGACACTACTTGGGCTAGGTGTGACGTAGTCAGCTTAGTGGGGACTGACACACACAGACCATGTCCTGAACCAAGTGGGTATAAGATGGTGAAGGGAATGGGGCACGATTCATTAGAGCTGCTGAAGGGTTTCAGAATTACTTCTGAGGTCAACCGTTGATCTTTCGATTAATTGGGGGTCATGATGTACTACTAGGTGCCACTCATAATCGTTCTATAATTAGTTGATTATACACGGCCAACATAAATCGAAAGCCTATTTAGTCACACGCACTACGAGTAATCCGAGGGATTTAAAACGAGTTGAAAATTGGATTTTTCGATCAAGAGAAATAAGTCGAATCTGAGTTAATCAGAGGCGCAACGGAAGCTAAAAATGGCTAAGTCTTTTGAAGGCTTATTGGGCGAATTAAATGAGTTTAATTCGCGATGGGTTCGGCTCGGTTTGGCCGGCCAAAGAGGGTGCCAACCCTCTTTGGTTTGGCCCCACAATAAAAGAGAGAACCAATTTATTTGGTTTATTTTATAAAATAAATCAAGTGCAATTTGTTTTATAAATTATGGTTAAATAAATTTGTATAAAGAAATTTATATAAAGAAATTTATAGAAATTTATTCTTTTTTATGGAAATTAAAATGATCCATGGAATGGTTTATTTTAATTTTATAAAATCAATTATGAATTGATTTTTCCATAATAAGAAAATTTATAAATTTCTTGTAAAATTTATTCCATAATAAAAGGAGAGATGTATTTGTTTTATTATAAAATTAGTTATATAAAAACTTGGTTTAAATGGAATAATTCATAAAGAAAATTTATAGGATAAATTTCTTATAAAAAATTCCGTTAAAGGGGAGACTTGGCAAGGGAGAGGCTACTATATAAAGGAACCAAGGCTTGGCTTGATTTCCTTAATAGATTGATCAAGAGATTAACTCTCTCCCTCTCTCTCTCTAACTCTCTCTCTCTCTCTAAGGCCGGCGCCCTTTCTCTCTCTAGGGCCGGATTTCTCTCCTCCCCTAGGGCCGACGCAAGCACCTAGGGTGCCCGTGAGTTTCCTCCACCAAGTTCGTGCCGAAGAAGAAGAAGAAGCGGATCGCGACTCCTTCCTTCCTTTCCCGGAATTTTGATTCCGTTACTTGGTGGTTAGTTTCCATCCTTCTCTCTTGATTTTCTAGTTGTGTCTTTGGAGAATCTAGTAGTTCTCGTCGACACAAAACTCGTGGCTTTGCGAAGTCATCCCGAAGAGAACTCGGCGTGGACGCGAATAGAGGCGTAGCTTCCAAGGGAGGCTACGGTTGGATCTCGTCCCTTACTTCGAGTTACGCGAGGTAACGAGTAAATTAGTTTACTTTCTGCAAAATTTTAATTTATGATCATGTCCACACACCATAAGGTTGCATGCTAGATACGTGGTTAAAAATAATTTGAGAAATTATTTATGCTAATTCTTCCGCTGCACGTAAATATTTTAAAACTTACGAACCCGTATCCTTGTCAACATGCACCCGGTCCCAACAGTAGTATCAGAGCCGGTTAGTGTTCGACATAATCATATAATTGTTTTACGGAAAACTTTGTCATGATCTCAATTTTGGAAAATTTTCCAATTATGGAAACTTTCCAATTATGATAAATTTTAGATTTAGGAATTTCAAAGTTTGGAAATCCTCATGAAATTTCGCAAACTTTTGAAATATCCTAGTTTCTGAAATTTTATGATAATTGTGAAAACTTCCCATTTTTGGAAACTTTCTAATTTTGGAAATTTCTTATTTTGGAAATTTTCTAATTTTGAAAATATGTAAGTTTTCTTTATACCAGAAACTTACAATTATTCTGAAAACCTATTATGAAATCTCGTAATTTTGGGCACTTTCTTTCAAAGAAAGTCTAGACAAATTTATGGATCATTAATTGACAATTAAATTCGAATTGGTTTTAAATTATCAACAAAATTCTTTATTTTGGATTGAGCCTCGGGGAACCGTCCAATTTAAAGTTAGTTGTTGTAATTTAATTTCCTAATTTTGAATAAAATTGTCATGTTTAATTTGGTTACGCCTCGGGGAGCGGACCAAATTAGATTTACAACAAATTTCTTTTTTTTGGGTATCTGAGCCTCGGGGAGCCACCCAAAGAAAATATTTTGTTGTAATTAATAAATCCATAAATAAAATATGTAATCAAATCTTGGAAATTTCGAGGTGATTCTCAAACGATAATTTCCTTATTTGATTTAAGAGGTGATGCTCTTACATATTGTTGTCTCCAAAATTAATTAGGAAAATGATTTCCTATAGAGTTTTCTTAAATAAGATTTTCATGAAAATAATATGTGGTTGAATTAAGGAAATCTGTCTCTTAATTTAATAAGATTTGATTTAGAGAAATCAAAGTCTTAAACATATTATTTCCGAAATTGATTATGACAATTTAGGAAATTGTTTCCCAAAACAATTCCTTGAATAAAGTATGAAATTAGAATTAGGAAATCCGGTTCCTAATTCAATTAATGAGACTTGATAAATTAAGTCACATACATACTTTATTAAGGAAATCGTTAGTACATGACATAATTATATGTCATGAATGTGCTTAGAAAAGAAAGGATGAGACCCAAAACCCCTTACAAAATATTAAGGCCAACACCTTCCATTAATATGGTTAGAACCGGAGTTTTGTTTCTCGTTTGGGTTGATGGACACATCCATGCCCGGCATGAACCTCAACATGTTCAAACCATGGAATTAGTTATGATTAATATAGTTGGAGTCAGAGGTCAATCCTTAGTTTTGGTTGTTGGACACATCCAAGCCTGACTAAACGGTTGAATGAGCTCCAACCATATTAAAACTATTTCTTGATTAATGGGTCAGCCTTAAGCTTGGAGCATCGATTTGTTGTGCCACAGCCAAGGTCGATGTAAAGAGAGGTACAGTTGGGTGCTATGTATAATGTTGCATACTTGTTAATGAGTTAACAACCCAATGATTTATGCAAACATTCAATTAGTTGATAGCATAAAGTGATAGTTACATATATGTGATATGTAATCGGTATAATTACCTACCTTCATAGCCAAGAATAACTTGATGGCCACAACCATGGTTGTTCTTATCTATGGTTGGATATCGACCTATTTGGAGATGTTCCTACGATCTCCCGAATTGATAAAAAGGTTTATTCAATTCGAAAAATAAATAGGATTTAATTAATGTATGTTGATGCATTCTTTATCATTCTTCTCACATAAGCTCAATTTATATTTCTAGGATAATCACTCGATCATGTCTTCTCTGAATTTGCGTTCCATTTTGGACACCAATAAGTTAACTAAGGACAAAAGCATTGAAAAAGCACCAAAAGACACTTGCCATCATTGTGGCAAGGAGGGTCACTGGCGAAGAAACTGCAAGGTTTATCTTGAGTCCTTGAAGAAGAAGGCATCCGATGCCCCATCCTCTTCAGGCATCTTCGTTATTGAAAGTCACTCTATTTCCTCAACCACCTGGGTACTTGATACTGGGTGTAGCTCACATATATGTAATGACATACAGGGGCTAAGGAATAGAAGAAGACTCGTCAAGGGAGAAGCGAATCTGCGAGTTGAAAATGGAGCAAAGATTGCTGCTGTTGCCATCGGAACATATTTGCTAAAGCTCCCTACTGGACGTGTCTTAGAATTGGATAATTGCTATTTTGTTCCTTCATTAATAAAGAACATTGTATCTATTTCATGCTTGAATGAAAAGGGTTATCATTTAACTTTTAGTAACAATTGTTGTTACATAACTTTAAATGGTGTTCTTTATGGGACCGAAACTTTGTGCAATGGTATCTACACGTTAGATTTATCCGGTGACGTTTTCAATATCGAAGTTAGCAACAAACGTGCTCGAATAGATAATCGAATAGACTCCTATACGTGGCATTGTCGTCTTGGCCATGTAAGTAAGAAACGCATGACCAAATTACACCGATGTGGAATTCTGGAATCATTTGAACCCGGCTCATTTGATACATGCGAATCATGCTTAAAAGGCAAGATGACCAAATTACCCTTTTCTGGAAAAGGTAATCCAGTGGGAGAATTGCTTGGTCTAATACATACTGATGTATGTGGACCAATGTCAACTCTTGCACAATGAGGCTATAGCTACTTCATTACCTTTATTGATGATCACTCACGATTCGGGTATGTGTTCTTGATGAAACACAAATCTGAAGCTTTTGAGAAATTCAAAGAGTTCAGAAATGAAGTAGAGAAACAGCTTGGCAAAAGTATTAAGATACTTCGATCCGATCGGGGTGGTGAATACTTAAGTCAAGAGTTTCAAGATTATCTTAGGGACAATGGGATATTGTCTCAACGGACTCCGCCATATACACCACAGCATAATGGTGTATCTGAGAGGCGTAACCGAACCATGATGGACATGGCTAGATCTATGATGAATCATGCAACTCTTCCAAAATCCTTTTGGGGCTATGCACTTAAGACAGCTGTTTACTTGCTAAACAGAGTCCCGACCAAGGTAGTCTCTACTACTCCATATGAGACATGGAATAGTAAGAAACCTCACTTAACTGACCTTAAGATATGGGGTTGTCCTGCTTATGTGAAGCGGACTGTATCAGACAAATTGGATGCTAAGTCTGATAAATGACTATTTATTGGATACCCAAAGGAAACGAAGGGTTACCAATTCTATCATCCCTTGGAACAAAAGGTGTTTGTTTCAAGGCATGCTGTATTTCTGGAAAAAGAATTTCTTTTACAAGAAAATAGTGGGAGTGGCATTGAACTTGATGAAGTTCAAGAAACTCCAATAGACATTACAGAGACACCTAGTCTAGACCCACAACCAATAACTCATAATGATGAGCTATCAGTTGAACCAAAACAACACCACCTCTTCGTAGGTCTGATAGGACACGCAATATTCCAGAGAGATATGGATTTCTCATAAGTGAATCGAACGACGTGTTACTCATAAGCGATGACGAACCTATCAGTTATGAAGATGTTCTGAAATGTTCAGAAAGGGGCAAATGGCTTGAAGCCATGAAGTCGGAAATGGATTCCATGTACGAAAATCAAGTATGGGACTTGGTTAACCCACCTGAAGGGATTTAGCCCATAGGGTGCAAGTGGGTTTTCAAGAAGAAAACCGACATGGAAGGTAATGTTGTTACCTTTAAGGCTAGATTAGTGGCAAAAGGATATCGTCAAAAACAAGGAATTGATTATGACGAAACCTATTCGCCAATAGCTATGCTTAAATCCATTCGGATGCTCCTAGCCATAGCAGCTCATTATGATTATGAGATATGGCAAATGGATGTGAAAACAACTTTCCTTAATGGAAACCTGCTTGAGGATGTATACATGATACATCCTGAAAGTTTCACATCGGTTGATAAAACCAAAATATGCAAGCTTCGACGATCCATATATGGACTGAAGCAAGCATCCAAGAGCTGGAACATCCGTTTTGATGAGACAATCAAAGAGTTTGATTTCTCACAAAATCCTGATGAACCTTGTGTGTACAAGAAGGTTAGTGGGAGTGCAGTTGTATTCCTAGTATTATATGTCGATGACATATTACTTATAGGAAACGATATATCAGTTTTACAGACAGTTAAAATTTGATTGTCCAAAACTTTCTCCATGAAAGACCTGGGAGAAGCAACTTATATCCTTGGGATTAGAATCTATAGAGATAGATCAAAACGGTTGCTTGGTCTTTTGCAGTCTACATATATAGACCGAGTGCTAAAAAGGTTTAGCATGTCGGAATCCAAGAAAGGTTACCTTCCCATCAGGCATGGGATCAACCTTTCAAAGTCTATGTGTCCGCGCACAGAAGACGAGAGGATTTGCATGAATAAGATTCCTTATGCATCCGCGATAGGATCTATCATGTATGCTATGTTATGTACTAGGCCCGATGTATCATATGCTCTGAGCGTCACGAGCAGATACCAGTCTGATCCAGGTATGGATCACTGGGCGGCTGTCAAGACAATCCTTAAGTACTTAAGAAGAACTAAGGATGTGTTCTTAATATATGGAGAAGGAGATATGGTAATACGTGGGTATACAGATGCCAGTTTCCAGACAGATAAGGATGACTCCAAATCTCAGTCTGGATACGTATTTACTTTGAATGGAGGCGCAATAAGTTGGAAGAGTTCCAAACAAGACACCGTAGCGGATTCTACCACGGAAGCGGAATATATCGCAGCTTTGGAAGCAGCAAAGGAAGCAGTCTGGATCAAGAAGTTCGTCTCCGAACTTGGTGTGGTTCCAACCATTGATGAAGCAGTGCCGGTTTACTGCGACAACAATGGAGCTATTGCACAAGCAAAGGAACCAAGGTCTCATCAGCGATCCAAACACGTGCTTCGCCGCTATCATCTGATCAGAGAGATTATAAGTAGGAATGATATACAAATTGAGAAAATTCCCACTGAAAGGAATTTAGCGGATCCTTTAACTAAGGCCTTGCCTCAGAGCAAGTTTGAGGGTCATGTTAGAGCCTGTGGTATTGGATACCGTAGCGATTGGCATTAGGCCAAGTGGGAGTTTATTAGTGATATGAGAGAAGTGTCCTAAGGCAATCGCCTTATGATTGTAAACATTTATTTTAATAAATGAAAATTCACTATTTGAGTATACATATTTGTGTATTTGATTGGGATCTTAAACTCATCTACTGAATGTCCGCAATACAATTCACAGCATAAGAGAATTTGTGATGAGATCACAACTAGTGATTATCTCTACATGTGCAATTGTGAAGTATTGAAAATATCCCTAGTCGATGAATTGATAAAAACGGACACTATCAATTCTGTTGAGACTAGCATGGGTTATTCTCTAATCAGCTGATTCTCACTGGCTGGTGACATTGGGATGTCCGGAGATAAACATGGATGCTAGTTAAGGGAACTAGTTCATTGGAGTGACTAGTTGTAAAACTTCATATGGTAATCTATATAGATATGTCAGTGAAGTTCTTACTGCAGCTTAAGTGTGATGTTCCTTAGACTTGCGGTGTTCAAGTCATCTTGGTCATGGAGACTTATACTTTAACATCTTAAGCAAGCATCTCCAAGGAGGTGTGGACCCAGGATGATTGGGTATAAGCCGAAGTGCCCGAAGATGTTTGAACAGCCTATAAAGGATTCACCACTCCTTGCGAGGAGATGTATACCCAGGCCTATCGTCGGATTGTTACTCAAAGCCTCTGGCCAGAGCATGTCATGTTTAGAGTATGAGTCTCGTAAAAACATGAGAGTAATTAGAAATCCAAAGGACGAGAAAGACACTACTTGGGCTAGGTGTGACGTAGTCAGCTTAGTGGGGACTGACACACACAGACCATGTCCTGAACCAAGTGGGTATAAGATGGTGAAGGGAATGGGGCACGATTCATTAGAGCTGCTGAAGGGTTTCAGAATTACTTCTGAGGTCAATCGTTGATCTTTCGATTAATTGGGGGTCATGATGTACTACTAGGTGCCACTCATAATCGTTCTATAATTAGTTGATTATAGACGGCCAACATAAATCGAAAGCCTATTTAGTCTCATGCACTACGAGTAATCCGAGGGATTTAAAACGAGTTGAAAATTGGATTTTCCGATCAAGAGAAATAAGTCGAATCTGAGTTAATCAGAGGCACAACGGAAGCTAAAAATGGCTATGTCTTTTGAAGGCTTATTGGGCGAATTAAATGAGTTTAATTCGCGATAGGTTCGGCTCGGTTTGGCCGGCCAAAGAGGGTGCCAACCCTCTTTGGTTTGGCCAGCCACAATAAAAGAGAGAACTAATTTATTTGGTTTATTTTATAAAATAAATCAAGTGCGATTTGTTTTATAAATTATGGTTAAATAAATTTGTATAAAGAAATTTATATAAAGAAATTTATAGAAATTTATTCTTTTTTATGGAAATTAAAATGATCCATGGAATGGTTTATTTTAAATTTATAAAATTAATTATGAATTGATTTTTCCATAATAAGAAAATTTATAAATTTCTTGTAAAATTTATTCCATAATAAAAGGAGAGATGCATTTGTTTTATTATAAAATTAGTTATAATAAAACTTGGTTTAAATGGAATAATTCATAAAGAAAATTTATAGGATAAATTTCTTATGAAAAATTCCGTTAAAGGGGAGACTTGGCAAGGGAGAGGCTACTATATAAAGGAACCAAGGCTAGGCTTGATTTCCTTAATAGATTGATCAAGATATTAACTCTCTCCCTCTCTCTCTCTCTCTAGGGCCGGCGCCCTTTCTCTCTCTAGGGCCGACTCTCTCTCCTCCCCTAGGGCCGGCGTAAGCACCTAGGGTGCCCGTGAGTTTCCTCCACCAAGTTCGTGCCGAAGAAGAAGAAGAAGCGGATCGCGACTCCTTCCTTCCTTTCCCGGAATTTTGATTCCGTTACTTGGTGGTTAGTTTCCATCCTTCTCTCTTGATTTTCTAGTTGTGTCTTTGGAGAATCTAGTAGTTCTCGTCGACACAAAACTCGTGGCTTTGCGAAGTCATCCCGAAGAGAACTCGGCATGGACGCGAATAGAGGCAGAGCTTCCAAGGGACGCTACGGTTGGATCTCGTCCCTTACTTCGAGTTACGCGAGGTAACGAGTAAATTAGTTTATTTTCTGCAAAATTTTAATTTATGATCATGTCCACACACCATAAGGTTGCATGCTAGATACGTGGTTAAAAATAATTTGAGAAATTATTTATGCTAATTCTTCCGCTGCACATAAATATTTTAAAATTTACGAACCCGTATCCTTGTCAACATGCACCCGGTCCCAACAGAGCCAAGAGAGATTGGAGGCCCCACCAACTATGACGAATGCCAGGGTTTTCTCTATTACTAGGGAGGACGCTGTGAATGCTTCTACAGTTGTCACAGGTCAGATACTTATTTACAGTCAGTATGCTACTACATTATTTGATACTGGGGCAACACATTCGTTCATCTCTATGCCCTACACTAAGAAGATAGATATGCTTCCACAAGTTCTAGACTGTAAGTTCTTAACGACCCTGCCTTCGGGAGAAATAATGACATCCACTCACGTGCTGCGTGTGGTGCCAGTCGGAATCGCAGAAAGAGAACTCTACTGCGATTTGATAGTACTCGACATGCAAGATTATGATGTTATATTGGGCATGGATTTTCTGAGCAAATACGGTGCTTTTATCGAGTGACGTAAGCGAAAGGTGGTCTTCCAACCCGAGGCAGATTCTATGTTTGAATTCATTGGAGAGCCAAGGAAAAGAACCGGGAAATTCTTATCGACTCTCAAAGTACAGAAGATGTTAGACAAGGGATACACTGGGTTTCTAGCACATGTGGTCAACACAAGTCAAACAAAGGACCAGAAGCTAGAAGATGTCAGGGTTGTATGTAATTACTCAGAGGTATTCCCAGATGAATTACCAGGATTAGCTCCTGATAGAGAAGTGGAATTTGAGATCGAATTGGTTCCTGGTACTAACCCGATGGCGCCGGCTGAATTAAAGGAGCTTCAAGAACAGCTACAGGAGTTACTCGATAAGGGATTTATTCGCCCTAGTCATTCTCCATGGGGAGCTCCAGTACTGTTTGTGAAGAAGAAAGACGGATCTATGCGAATGTGCATAGATTATCGAGCGCTGAACAACGTGACGATCAAGAACAGGTATCCCCTTCCGAGGATAGATGACCTGTTTGACCAATTGAAGGGAGCCACCATTTTCTCTAAAATCGATCTGAGGTCTGGTTATCATCAAGTCAGAGTAAAACAAGATGATATTCTGAAGACGGCCTTCTGAACAAGGTACGGGCATTTTGAATTCGTTGTTATGCCCTTCGGCGTGACAAATGCTCCTGCTATGTTTATGGGCCTTATGAATCGGGTATTCTCGTCTTTCCTCGACAAATTTGTGATCGTCTTCATCGACGATATCCTTATTTATTCGAGAAACCAAGAAGAGCACGTCGAGCATCAGAAGATAGTATTACAGATTCTTTGGGAAAAGCAACTGTACGCAAAGTTCTCCAAATGTGAGTTCTGGCTTGACCAAGTAGCCTTTTTGGGTCATATTATTTCCAAAGACAGGGTTATGGTAGACCCAACAAAGATTGAAGCTGTGAATAACTGGAGTAGGCCGAAGAACGCCAGTGAAATCAGAAGCTTCCTAGGGCTGGCAGGCTATTATCGGAAATTTGTGGAGGACTTCTCGAGAATTGCAACTCCTCTAACGGCTCTCACTCAGAAGAATAAAAAGTACGAATGGACGGAAAACTGCGAAAGGAGTTTCCTGGAGCTAAAAAGAAGACTTACAAGTGCTCCGATTCTTACTCTTCCGGAAAGTAAACAGAGCTTCGACATGTACAGCGACGCCTCCAAATTGGGACTCGGAGCTGTACTTATGCAGAGTGGTAAAGTTATTGCCTACGCCTCTAGGCAACTCAAAGAACATGAACAGAACTACCCCACTCACGATCTAGAACTGGCCGCTGTGGTCTTCGCTCTCAAGATATGGAGGCATTATCTGTATGGAGCGCAGTGTAGGATTTATACAGACCACCAGAGTCTGCGATATTTCTTCACTCAGAAAGATCTAAATATGAGACAACGCCAATGGCTTGGGTTGGTGAAGGACTACGACTGCGAGATCTTCTACCATCCAGGGAAGGCAAACAAAGTGGCCGATGCACTCAGTCGGAAATCCAGTGCCACCTTGATGTCCTTATCCATATTACCCCGGCCACTCGAAAGAGAAATTATGAATTACGGAGTCGAGATCATTTCCGGACGGCTTTCTACCATGACAATATCACCGACACTGTTCGAGGACATATTGGAAAAACAAAATGGTGATCCGAGTCTTCAGAGAATCAAGCAGGAGATCCTAGAAGGAAAGGGCGATGGTTTTCGTATCGCCGAGGGAGAGTAATATACCTTAGGGATCGTCTATGTATCCCTAATGATCCGGAGTTGCGGAGAGAAATATTAGCAGAAGCTCATGGAATCCCTTATTCGATGCATCCGGGATCCACCAAAATGTATCGAGACCTGAAGGAGAAATTCTGATGGTCCGGTATGAAGAGAGATGTGACTTAGCATGTTAGCACTTGCCTGACCTGCCAACGAGTGAAAGCAGAACACCAGCGACCCAGAGGAGTTCTGCAGCCACTTCCAATTCCGGAATGGAAATGGGAAGATATCTCTATGGATTTCATTTCAGGGCTTCCCAGGACTACGAACGGATATGATGCGATATGGGTAATTGTGGACAGATTGACAGTCTGCTCACTTCCTAGCAATCAAGATGACTTATTCGATTGAGCAACTAGCTCAATTATATGCTAAGGAGATAATCAGACTTCATGGAGTTCCCAACACCATCATCTCAGATAGGGATGGTCGCTTTACCTCACATTTTTGGGAGTGCGTCCAGAAGTCTCGCGACACTAAACTACGATTCAGCACCGCTTTTCACCCTCAGACTGACGGGCAAACTGAACGAGTGAATCAAGTACTAGAGGACATGTTGCGAGCTTGTGCCCTGGATTTCAAAGGGAGTTGGTGCCGATATCTATGTTTAGCGAAATTCGCTTACAATAATAGCTACCAAGCTACTATCGGAATTGCACCTTATGAAGCTTTGTACGGGAGGAGATGTAGGTCTCTAATCTGTTGGTACGAAGGTGGTGAAAAGAAGGAAATGGGGCTCAAGACGGATTTCATCAACGGCACCACCCGAGCTATACAGAACATTCGACAACGGATAGAAGCTGCTCAGAGCCGGCAGAAGAATTATGCGGATGTCTGGCGCAGGCCACTGGAATTCGATATTGGAGATTTGGTATTCCTCAAAGTGGCTCCTATGAAAGGGGTAACGAGATTTGGGAAGAAAGGAAAACTAAGTCCGCATTATGTGGGACCGTACCCGATCCTGAAAAGAGTCGGCAAGGTGGCATATGAGCTAGAGCTGCCTCAGGAGATGTCGGCTATTCATAACGTGTTCCATGTGTCGACGCTCAAGAAGTGAATTCCAAACGCAGATCAAGTGATCGAGCCGCAGACAGGACAAGTTCAGGAGGACCTAACTTTTGAAAGCCCACCTATCCAGCTCCTGGATCGGGAAATCAAAAAGCTAAGGAACAAGGAGGTGCCCTTAGTCAAGGTCCTATGGCAAAGTCAAAGGTTCGAGGAAGCTACCTGGGAACGCGAAGATGAGATAAGACGCAAGTACCTGGAGCTATTCTAAGTTCGAGGACGAACTTTCACGAGGTATGGGGGATTGTAACGCCCGTAAAATCCTCTCAATATTTTTCTTTAAAATATTGATCATGCCTATATGAATTCTTGAGTAACATATGAATACTAGCATAAACCGTAGCAAGATCTCTTATATAAATTAAAAAACAAAGTACTAATGGGCCTTATGTGGGCCTTGCCAAAAATAAGAGTAAAAGTAATAAAAAGAAGTATATGCACAAAGATTGAACCTTGGACCTAGAGCTTCTTCATGCATATACTAACCAATTCACCTAGCAAGGGAGTGCTAGTGGAAAAGGAGGAGGATTTTAGTTGAGGCTAAAAGAAAGTGAAGAGTCACCATGTGAGGAGGCACCATGCCCTTTCACATGCCCCCTCCACTTAGTATAAAAGAGAGGGATGAGAAGTGAAGAGGTAACTTGGCACATAAGTTATTGTTTCTCCTCTTCTCTTCCACCAAGGCCTTTCCTCTCCTCTCTTCTTCCTCCTTCTAGCCGAAAGCCACAAGGGGCTTTTCCCTTGGAAAATCTTCACAAGGGGACTCCATCTTGAAGATCCAAGGCTTCCTACAAGGCTACAAGGGCTAAGGAGAGTTCTAGGGTCAAGAAGGTTTTCTTTTGTTTCTCTATTCAAGGTTTATAACCAAGATAAAGAAAGGTAAGACTCCCTCACCTGTGGTATAATAGTTTATGTTGTTTATCATGATTTAAGATGTTGTTTGGGATTTATATTGAAAAAACAATGGATTAGGGCTTCTAGGATTTTCGTCCAAAGCATGTTTTTGGGTCTAAGATGATGTTAAAACGCCACTTATGTTTCCTAATGTTTTCTCATGATAAGTAAAGTATAAATTATGATTTTGGAAAATTTTGTAGCACCCTAAGACCCTCTAGGGTTTCGGCCACCATCAACATTTCATGGTTAGGATTAGATCTAACCATCCAAGTATGTTTATTATGTTTCCCTATGATATAATGGATATTAATTGTGAATGATAGGAATTTTTCCATGTACTTGTGACCCTCTAGGGTTTTGGCCAAGATCAAGTTGTAGGGTTAGGACTTAGGGTTAGCCCCAATCATGGGTTCTAATGGTTTCCTATGGCATTGGTATGTATGGGGTTGGATGTAAATTGTGAATGATATGAATTTTCCCTGTACTTGTGACCCTCTAGGGTTTCGGCCAGGTCAAGTTGTAGGGCTAGGACTTAGGGTTAGCTCCAATTATGGGGTCTAATGGCTTTCTATGGCATTGTATGTAATGTATGGGTTTTCCTTTACTTATGGTACCTCACATGTTGCTTGAATAATGGGATCTCCTTTTATTCCACTTTCGGCCAAGCACCTAAACTAGGGTTTGGGTTGGGTTAAGGTTTCAAGGATACTTATTTATGGTTTACTATGGTGTATGTATA